>MU122427.1:0-45415 GCA_014904905.1 Wilcoxina mikolae CBS 423.85 | reverse complement strand
GCCGGAGAGCGTAGAGGCATTCCTCGCTCTAGCCGGCTGTCCCATATTGCTGATAAGGTAAAGTAGTTCTGGTCGAAACTATCATGCACGGCTGACTTGAGGGTCCCCGCAATGGCGTGATAGTGAGTTGGCAACTCATGACGTCTTTAACTATCGTGGGCCTAGGCGTATAGTAGCATACCCCCCTAAGTGTTCGAGACGGATGCCTTCGCCAGCTAAGTGTCATGACTATCGCTGTTCGATCGAGAAGGTGCACTGCCCACGCGCTGGTTAATCATTCCGCGTTGCCAGGGCTCGGTATTGGTTAGGCTCGTATGTGGCATAGGTCTTCGCCGCTCAGAGGATAGAATAACTGCGGGTGTGACATCAACCAACCATAGTGACAGGTGGCCAATCGCTGATTGCCATGGATTTCCTCCATACCTTGTGCACCTGCTAAGGGAAAACCCCTAACAGCTTCGGCAAAGCTTAGTTAAAGTGTGTCGTACTTGCACGGGGGATAGCAAGGGAAATTAGAATCAAATGTAGTGCTATTTTGAGCACGATCCGAACCATGCGTTGCATGCCTACACTATCTATTCTGCTTCAGGGCAAGCAAGTTTTACATGACAGCTAGACCACTGGTCTCCCTCACCCTTGACCACCAACATAAATAATTCTTCTCAACTGCATTCTGTATCTCACGTGATATGAAGTAGATATATACCGTAACCAAAAGCCTTCAATTCTTTAAAGTCTAGACCAACTGACATATGAGAGATAATTGAGATACAGAAAATATAGCCCATGTTGATGAAGGAACCCAGTAACAGCCAAACAAATACCCCAACCAGAACTCAGTACAATCACAAAGATTACTTACAAATACAACCCAGCAAATTAAAAAAACATTCAAAATGACCCAACAATGAAAACCCAAACCTGTAACACCGCGAGTGTCACTACAGATTTACCTGTACAAGTAGTATCCTTACCGCTTTCAGGACTTGCTTGCAATGGAAGTTATGAAGATGCGCTCAGGGTGTGAAAATCACTACAGATAAAAATTCAAGACAAAGATGTCTGGCTTTCCAATGCATATATTGTTAAGGCTTGTTCTCCTCGTCAAGAAGCTTCCCTTCTACACTCAAAGATTCTAGAGGTCTTTATACCTCGATCCTCTCGCTCTAACAATTGCTTCTATCTAAGCTCTTTTCATAAGTTCCTCTACCTAACCTTCCCTTCACTCCAATGCCCTTCCTGCTCTTCAGTGTGCTTTCAGACCTTCCGCATCTGTCGGCTCAGATATCGAACTCAGACTAATTGGACCTCGACTGCCATCTGTCCATCTGACTTCTGTGGTCCAGACCTATCGAAGCCTTTTGATCTCTTTGCTTCCTGGCGAATGGTAACCTTTCAATCGTGAGGGACATAACAGACTTCATTAGCTAAGCTGCAAACATAGGAGCTTTCGATATTACAGCCAATCAGCTGTGTTCGCATTATCGATATCATGAGCGGGCAGGGTATCGTCCCAATAACCACCCTTAGTTCCTTTTGAGTGGTGTGGTTGACTGCATGACAGCCCATGTGATTTCTTTGGGTGCGAGTTATATTCTGTATAGTTTCGATGATGTCCAGCAATGGCGCTTGTACTAACCCAATGCGGCGATAATCAAGTGATCATAGGTGCCTCCGCTCCGATTGGCCTTTGGTGATGTACAGCTTGTAAGATGTAACAAATCCGACGTGCACCAACAAATCCCCGCGCAGCTATTGCAATTGCGACACCATCCCTGCCTTGAATGGCAGTCTTCTCAATGCGTGTTTTGAGAAATTTGGAGACATGCTCCTTGATTGTCATTGGACATTTCATCATCACATGCAAAAGACGTTGCTTAGTAGTACCATTGATCAAATAGTGCGCAGTCACTCAAACTTCGAAGCGGTTTAGACCAGTATTGACCAGCCAGATGTGAGGGTGAGGTATCTGACCCAGTCGCACAAACCGTCCAAGAGCTTGCCATCGCTCGTCGAAAACCGCAGGCTTCTGAAGGATCACTTCATCATTTGCAGCCAGGTGGTTGAGCCAAGTACCCCCAATCTTGGTGGTCAAAATAATGACGGAGTACCAAGGGCAATTGTGGATATCGCTCATTACTTCGCTATGCCTGTTGGCATAATCATCGGAGCCCATGCAAATGATCTGGTTGTCATGGTTGAAATGGTGATGAATCTACCATGCCAGAAGGTGAACCTGGACTGGCAAAGGACAAAACAGTACAGCCTTCTAGGGGGGAGCAGAAAGGACAGGAGAGCCTGTACTAGGCTGGTGATTCATCTCAGGAACAGTCGCTGAACCACTGATCAACTCAGGGATCAAAGATTCTCTGAGCTACCTGAAAATCACCCCTCCCACAATACTGCTTGTATCCCAATCTTCCTTCCAACTGCCATCTGCACAACAATCACCTTCTTGCTATAACGTTAGCGAAAAGCAGCCAAGCAGCCAGCAATCAATCTGCGAGGTGACTGCATGCTCACCTTCAAGCTTCTGCCAGTTGGGTAGGGTGAAAATATCATTGAGCTGTGTCTGTTCTTCTTGTGTAAGGTCATACATCCTGGAAGGGGTGGATACATATAGATACAATAGCAAATAGGAACAAGCAATATATATCAAATGTACAGTATGTAGGTAAGATAATTGCTAGCTTGCCAAAAGCACTTCGCAATGTGAATATATTTGAAGGTTGCTTACCTGGCCTCGGCAGCCAAGTGCACTTATGAAAGCCAAGTGTGAATCGGAGCAAAGTACACTTGCAAGGGCCAAGTACGCTTCAAAGCCAAGTGCACATGGCACTGCCATTACATCATGCGCCTCTTCATCCGCAGACATCCGGGGCTGCAACATGTATATACATGAAGAAAGACAAGAAAAGATGCGTGCGTCTTTGAACATTATCACAAGTTACCCCACCGATTGGTGCCATCACAGCGACCTCAACGGCAGATCCAGATCACGGCGAAACTCGACCTACGGTGGCGATGGGAAAACCCATGCCAACGCCATTCATAACGGGCCGAGATCAATAAGAAATGAAATGAAACTGAAGAGAAGGAACTGTCCAATTGTTCCTAGATCCTACCAGTTCACCTCTGATCCAAGGTGCGCCTCTGAACTGTACTGCGCCCATGAAGTCGATTATTGTTATGGATTTCTCCTTCGGAAGTGATGGAACTCGTCGACTCCTTCTCAACCTTTCTCGAGGTTTTTTGCCGGCCCACAACTCTTGCCTAGGTAGTTGTAACAGGCCCACTGAACAGGATAGTGGATCTTTCAGTAGTGTCTCTTGGAATCGAGAATCCGATCGACTTCCCTCACATCCGTATCATCAACCATTGTTGGCTGAGATTCAGCTGGCATCTGGCCGATGGGCGGTGGCTTGTATTTATCAAGCAGGGATACATGCAACAGGTTGTGTATACGCATCGTCTTTGGCAAGTCAAATTCATAAGCATTCTTATTGATGACCTTACTCACCATATATGGTCGCACCCATTTGTAATCAAACTTCTTTGATTCCCTCGCCGTCTTGATGTTCCGAGTTGAGAGCCAGACCTAATCCCTGGCCTTGAATGTTATTTCTTTGCTGCCGGTGTACTTTGTATTGTGGGCTTGGGCATCCGGGAAGTTTTCCCAGAGGGAGTGGTACATCTCTTCCAGCACCACTACCAAGCGATCAGCTTCGTCTTCCTACATCAGGTGCGCTAAACCGTTGGGTGCCTTGAACATCATCGTCGGGTGGTAGTTGTAGTTAGCCCACAACTTGGTCACCCTTGTTGAAGCATGCATGGCGTTATTGTACCCGAATTCTGCCAATGAATTGAGCTCCACCCAGTTATCCTGCTCATAGTTGCAAAAGGCTCAGAGATACTGTTCCACAGTCTGATTCATCCCCTCCGTCTGGTCGTCCGTCTCCAGATGAAAAGCGGTCTAAAGGCGGTGATCCATACTCCTGTGACTGCAGTCCCTCGCCCAGAACAAACTCATGAATTGGCTCCCCCAATTGGCGATGATGTTGTCAGGGATGCCGTGTTTGTTGAACACATGCTCAAGGAAGAGCCTGGCCAGCTCTGGTGTATCGACATCCTTTCTGCACGGCATGTAGATTACCATCTTTGTCTGTCGATCAACGATGACAAGGATCGCTGTATATTCTCACCAGGTCAATCCTGGCATGACTGTGACGAAATCCGTTCTGATGCCTTCCCAGGGTCGTGACATTTGTGGCAGTGACATGTTGGTTACATGTTGCGCATGGCGCAGGGCCTTGATTCGGTGACATTCTTTGCAGCAACTGACGTACTTCCTTCTGTGTGCTTCCATTGGGGGACAAAAGAAATCCCTAGAGACAACTTCAGCGGTTTTAGAACCGCCAAAGTGACCAGGCTCAGGTTTGTCATGAAAGAGACTTACCACTTTACTGCGGAGGACATCGTCCACAGGGACATTTATCCTCCCCTCATAGGTCACAGCTCCAGCGGCAACCTCCATTGGTTATCCTCTGCAATGGCTTTGGCTTTGGCTTTGGCGATTGGGTTATCGACTAGCTTACCTGAGACATCGAGCAGCAATGGGTACTTAGTCTGGGCCTTTTTTATCGCCACAAGGAGGTCATTGTAGTGTTCGACAACAGGTGTAGTCAGGGTTGCCAAATGTCGCCCCAAGGGCTACTCGTAACCTTGCTCATAGTGGGGGTGTCTAGACTGGCAGAAGATGGGGTTTTTGGCGCCTTACAAGCGTTCGACGCTAAACTTGTATTCTGAGAGAATATTCCACAACCTAGGCTCTCGCTGTGAGAGTACTTTGCAAGTTTGTAAATACTGACGGTTATTGTAATCACACCGCACCAGGACTTTGTTAGGGGCGCCCTACAGATACTGCCGCCATTCCTTGAAGATCTCAATGATGGCAAAGAGTTCCTGATCGTATGTGTCGTAATTCTGACCAGCCGGAGAGCATTTTCGAGAGTAAAAATTGATTGGCGCACAGGTTCCGAGTCCATCATACTGATTGAGGATTCGTGCGATTGCAAAGGTGCTCGCGTCCGTCTGGAGAATAATCGGCATATCTGTGTCGGAGTGCTGCAAAATTGGTGCAACAGAAAATGACTCCTTCTGTTTCAAGAAGTAGAATCCTGTGTCCCTCGGCCACTCCTATTTGGGCATTCCTGTTCGCTTGTTTAGCAAGTTCGATATGGGTGCTGTCACCTTGGCATATTTCTGGATAAACCTCTGAAAGAAGTTCCTGGAGGCGAGAAGGACTTTGATGTCACGTACCGACTTGGGATCAGGCCAATTCTTGATCGTTGTGATCCAATCTGTTTCCATGCTGTTACCATCGGCAGAAATGAGGAAGCCAAGGAATCCGACCTTCAAGACTCCAAACAGGCACTTCTCTGCTTTGCAATAGGGGCCGAACTCCTGCAGTTGTTGTTGTACCTTTTGCAACTGCTCTGCATGCACCTTCTTGACGGTTGAGTAGATCAGGATATCATGGAGGTAATAAATGGCAATGTTGTCGATGTAAGTCCGCAGGTAATTGTCTACGTTAGACTGAAAAGTAGCCAGTGAGTTTGACAGGCCGTATGGAGTGACATTGTACATGAACCTACCGTATTGGGTTCAGAAAACTGTCTTGTACTCGTGTTGTCTTTCATGCGAATAAGGCGAAAAGCTCGGCAAAGTTTGAGTTTTGTAAAGATCCTGGCACTGCCAACAGGGTCAAGCTTCTCCGAAATAAGTTGAAGGGGGTACTGATTATTGATTTTGCCTTCGTTACGAGGTAAGCAGTCCGCAAAGAGTCTCAAACCGCGGTCCTTCTTCTTGGCAAAGAGTATTGGCCCCGCCGCTTGTGATGATGACAGCTGGATGAAGCTATTGGCCAGGTTTGTCTCGATGTAGGCCTTTAGAGTTCTTAACTGAAGATCCGACAGGATATAAATATGCACATATGGCATCTTGTGCCCGGGTTCAAAAGTGATCGCAAGGTCAATTGACCGGTGCGTTGGCAGCGTCTGTTTGTTTCCTTTGCTGAAGACCTGCATGAATTCTTGATATTTGGCGGAGATATGACTGCCGTCATCTGCAAACACCATTTCTGGTGGCGAAGCTCTAAATGTACTCCTTTGCTGTTGTGCTCATAATCCTTGAATATGAACCAAAGGTTGTGGAATACAGAAGCCCTAGTTGTAACGAGTTCTCCTCGATGGGAAACCCGCTGTCATCCAGTTCTCCATTCGTGACATGGCATGCCGGTAGAAGTCATTCAAGTACCAACAAATAACCTATGTGCCGCAACTACCGCCGCAACTCCTGCTCGCACGTACAGCTCCAGGGGATTGTCTCACCTTTGGTGATGCCTACCATGGAGGCTCCCAGCAACCTTGTGCAATGCCCAAGTGGTATGGTGAATGCTTCGAGAACCTTCTCACTAGCTATGGGAGCCAATTACTCAAAATACTGAACCAAGAGGTTTGCTGTTCGACTCTCTATCACAGAAAACATCAATTGGGTGTTACCACCTTGCGTACCTGTGAATGCCGGTTCGTATTGTACCTGGAGTCACCTGAGGAGCCACCGGAACATAAAGATGCTTGTCGGACTACAGTTAATTAGAGCCCAAATATGCTGCATCTCACCCTCTCGATCTCGTATGAGTTCTTGCTGAACAATGTGTTTTGAATGTGGCTTATCTGTACCACATGAGTATTCACATGCAATGAGAGCCCAGTGGGGCTCAAGGATAACTCTCAATATGAAAGCGATTCTGTGGGGTGGAATCTAATATATCATTGTCAACATTGATCTCATTCCCAATCTCTCTAGCCCTAACATATCTTCATTAACCGTCTCCCGCCAGGCTAGGTGACGGGAGAAGTATGCAAGTGTTTAGACTGCTGAGTGCCAAAAGACTTTTGGCACATCACTTGGTAATGCCCGTTTCTGTTTCTGTTTCTGCCGGGTCTTGGAGTTCTATCAGGGAAATTTGCCCTGTTGTACTCAGGCAGTGGTGTGTCTTATTCTCTTTGCTGCCGCACGCTGTACACTGCCCATTTGCGTTTCTGCATTTGTAGACCTGCTTCAAAACGCGCAAAGGTCCGGACAAGTTGGCACAAGTGCAACCGGACTTCTCATTGGTCGATCTAATGGACACAGAGGAAGTACTGGTTGTAAGGGGTTGTTGTATGACCCAAGAGCTAGCATAGTTGCCTTTTGGCCTGGTGGTATAGAATGCCAACATATACTGTATTACAGTCGACCTCTCGGTCGCCGGTTCAGTGATACATGGCTGGTAACATCACTTCCCGCCTTTTCGTGCCAATCTGGCTGCCATTGGAGTTGCTACTGTTGCTGCTCCTGGCCGACAGGTCTCTTATCAGTGTGTATACCCTCTGAAGCTGAACCCTTGTCGAAAAGGTCCTCGATTATCTCCAACCTTCCACAAGCGGGAAACATCGGTCCATCCTTGTTTTTGAGTCCGTGTTGGAGACAACTCCAGGCCATGTCGTAGAGTATCTGCTCGCTCTTTTGTATTGTTCATCCTTCCTGACTCCAATTATCTTTCACACAGTTCACACAGGCTCTAACCGTCTCAATATACAATTTTATGTATTCATTTATTGCCTTCATCACCCCTGTTCTGCGGGGATCATTGTTTATATATATCTGTGGTATATCTTATGCGAAAAGGTCGAGGTCCCCCAAACAGGGGTCATAATCTGCGTGTGGGTCTCTGGCCCATTCGGAAAGGTCTGTCATCACCGTTTGATGCTGCCTTGAATCCAGGTGGTTCCTCCAGCAGTTGAGGAGTGTGAGTGCATATTTGACTTTTTCGCGTCTGCCGCGTGGGAACTTAGGTTTGTATGAGTTAAAATTGGAATGTAACGCATCGATAAACGTGTCTAACTTTTCAACACCGCCACAGTATCGTACTGGGTTTACCAAGGCGAAGATTCCGGATTTCTCACCTGTCTCAAATTGGCTTTCGCAACATTTGCAGGGCCATTTTACCCGTTTGTAAGCTAATCCTGCTCGCTCAGCCTTAGACCATACAACCTGCTGGGCGAATATCGTCCTTAGCATCCTGTTTTGGGTTGACATTTCTCTAAGATCCTGGTCGGTCATGAAGGATCTGAAGCTGTCATCGCGGTCGTAGTTGTTATCTTCGTCGTCATTATCGACCTCCTCGTAGTTGTCAACATCATCTTGGTTGCCTAGGTCATTGGGCTTGGAGTCTAATTTGGCTGTCGGAGTGGTCTGGGATCTGGTGATTTGACGTGTTTTGTTCTCGGAGGTGGAGGGGGGGCTTGCAAGAATTCCTTGCTCTAGCGACTGTCAGTAACGCGTAATTGAATTCTGGATGACTTCTTTGGGGCTATTGGGGTTGTAATTGTATGAAATCGACATATCGTCTGTTTCTGTATGTGTCTTAATATGTTGAAAAAGTAAACATTTTCACCAAACCCTGTCAGAGAAAAATATCTGGTTACGGAAAAAGATATTATATTTTAAGGATGTTGGTCCTCGTATGGGTGCATACATGTAGATATTGTTGCAAACAGGAATTCGCAATGTATATCAATTGTACGGTATGTTGGAAAGAAAATGGCTAGCTTGCCAAAAGCACATGGTGAAGTGATTATATACAAAGGGCACTTACGCGGCCTCAGCAGCCAAGTGCGGTTATCAAGGCCAAGTGCACCTGGCACTGCCATTACATCCTGAGACAAATCCAGCGCCACTTGATGGAAATACTCCGATGGGATGTAAATCAGGGGTGCACCTGAAGCCAGCCGCAACTGTATCAAAAGCCGAATTGGCTATGGGTGAGCGACTTCGGTCATCCCAGAGGCAGCAACCTGGTGAGCTTCAGAGGAACTTCCCTTGGCGACGCCAGTTTGAACGGTGGTGATGGCTGACAACAAAGCCTTGTGATCATATTTCTCTACTGCACGATCATTCTCAGATGCATCTGGAATTGTTAGCAGTCACCGAGATGTGTTTCACCAGTCCTTCAGTGAGTGGTAGTCTGGCACAGCCTTAACTTGAACTTTGAAACCTATTTGGGCTTCTGAGGCAACGGACCAACCCTTAGACTTCTGACCTTTGAAGTGATACGCCTCATCCATGATTCCCCACGACCACTGGCAGTTTGAAGGCTGGCGAACTGTGTTGTCCTAATTTCTTTGCGTCCGGCTCGTGAAGGTATTGTAGGTGATCAAATAGATGACCCACCGTTTCTCAGGATGTTCCACCCAGATGTTGAGGTTTGCGTGGGACAGGTTGCCAGCAGTGCCTTGGCAGATATCGTGCACCGAAAATGGAGTCCCTTTTGTGATGGTATTGATAGACACCAATGATTGTCGCTGCGACACTTGGGAGAACCACACAGAGTACCAGATTCCATCGTGCGAGGTCATTTGTCTGCTTATCATCGAGCAACTGGGGAAGATGTCAAGTAACAGGGTAACGGTGAGTGCAAGGGTACCATTGGTTCTGTACAGCGCTGAAATTAGAAAAGCCCGTTTCCACCACCTGACACCTTCCACCAACCGAGAGGTTGAAGAGCACTGGTAGTTGTGTCCCATGGTGATTTGTCACATCCTCCATAATTGACTTGGAATTGAGGGCTGCCGCCAAGAGGACAAATGTCTTCCCACGTCCCATGTCATGAGCCAGGAGCACCCCAGGAATGTCCACTTTGAAGATCCATCTCCGCACAAGAACCAAATCAACCATATCTGATTTGCAAGAAATATTACTTATGGACATTGCTTCAAGACACATATTCCACCATACAAGGACATATTATAATCATTGTTTCATTACCAGATAAATTTTGATCATAGATTTTGGTGATTTCTTTTCTTTTTCAAACCCATTGTGACATGCACACAAAACAGACAATTTTTGAATTTCATGCATTTGTAGCATATTGACCGCAACGAAGAAATGTACAACTTAATTACCCATCATGTAACCATCGTCAGAGTGAGGATATAGTTGCAGGCAGCAACCTCTGCCTCCAGGAACCAAGAGGTCAAACCATCAGGTTAGATTTTACTCCGACTATATTTATCGGAGGTGGGGTTCAACCACAACAAAGTGGTGGATGAAGAGGACCTAGTCGAGAACAAAGATATGCCCTACAATGAAGGCGAAGGTCATAGTGACAACTCTGCCGCAGGTATCACATCCATAATCACCGATGCATAGACTTGTGAAATGATGGCCCCAAACAAGATGCTGAAGATGATGTTTGAATAACAAGCTATATTGTTAAAGGCCGAGCGACAACGATTGGATTTCTAACAAGGGATATGCTCACCTGAACCCGCTGAATGTAAAGATACAATGTGTGTAAAATCTCCAATCTTGGACCTAATCAATCACCAAAGATACTGTGATAGAGCCAAGAAGATGGACAATATTATCAACATGTTCAACTTCAATTTCTACTTATCCTAACACTTGTTTCCATGTGGCGCACTTAACAAATCAAATACTCAGTTTCCCTCTCCGACTGCTGGAGCAACCATAAAGATACGAGGCTGCATCCGATGGCAACGATGAACTCTTCTGAATAGGCCATTGAATCAGGAGTGGTTTCATACTTGTTTCTTCAAGATTTTGACCTGTTCGAATAAGATATCCCAAGAATCTATTCAGACAGGGACCACTGCTGCAGAGTGATGACAAAGATGATGGATAAATGCATTGAATTGCCCAATGAGCTGGTTAGGATCTATGTGAACTGTACGATAGCTGATTGGAGACATGCTGCACGGACCACTCAAAAGAACTAACAGATTTTGAATGGCATGGCCTTGGTCGAACATCGGTACTGACTAAGAGGTAAGGTGAGGCCAGAGACCCCAACATGGGGAAGGGTCAATGCAATCGAAGAAACTTTCGAGAAGGTTGCTGGCTCAGTCTTCATCAACATATACAAGAGACAGTGGAGGCATCACCAAAAGCAGCATAATTCGTCCCAATAAGGCAAGAAAGGATGTTCTTGTCCATTTATCTCCTAAATGAACTCCAAGAAGTCAACAAACTATGAGCCCAAGGTGCAGAGCAGGATCGATTGCAATCTGAGCAAATTGAGGGCAGAATCCTAGGTTTCAAATAAGGTTTTCGAGAGAAGAAGGGCTAACAACCATGCCACAATGTGCGGACGCAAAGGACATAAGCATTACTAGTGCATAGCCTATTGCAATGCTCATACTCCTGAATCGAGATCCAACAATGGTGGACGCCACTGGGCCAGCGGCGGTGAATATCACCAAGTGAAGCCCAAATCGTGGTTGAACACTCAACAGTCAATAAACTCCCATACCTTAACCGGCACATGGCCTGTCCGAATGGGCTGGGTAAAGATGAGTAAGCGCTAGCGATGTTTGGAATGATATTGCGGTTGGTGATGATAGATAAGAACCATTACACCCATTTCCTCTGAAATCAACAGTTATCCTTCAGCCCCACAGGGCGTTCGTTCAAAACTCAATATGTATGTGGTACAATAAAGTCGAATTTGTTTCACATTGTTCGTTAAGGGCTTGTAGGAGATCGAATTAGTGAGATGCAGTAAATACATGGACTAATCAACTGTGGTGCGACGACATTATTCTGTCCCTGAGGCTGCTCAGCCGACTACCTCAACAACATGAACCAGCATTCATTGCTACACAGGGTCTCAATAGCCCGGTTGTGATGTCTGGAAAGTTCAGTCGAAAGATATAAGTTTCGATTCAATATATTAATCACTTGACTGCGGTTGATGAATCGGAGGTGATTGTCATGACCATGTCATATCACACAGTTCTACGTTTGTAGTGGTTCCAGGCTAGGAACGAGTCTGAGATAAACTGGATACACATAAGACCTCTAGATCAGCAAACCCCAAGCAGCAATCAAAACAAACCGGCAGCAACTGAGGTTAAGTCAAAACCTCCATACATATTAGACAAGCTTCTGTTGAGGATGTCTGTGAAGTAATTAGGTTTTCTGAGATACATCTGTTCATTGCCTTTACATTCTAGAGTCACTTATCCAGGGACAACATTGTTGTGGTATTCACACAATACATTGGCCAATGGACAGTGTTGCTGCAAACATCCATTGAAGGAGTAACCAGCAAAGGTTTGAAATGCTCCTGGAACTTGACGAGCGAGCATCAGCAGTGGGTGTTGTTCCGGCAGAAAACATGCCAACAATAAGAATGCTTCCAATTATCACTTGCCAAATACGATGCATATAGACAACGTATTTCACTATTCCCTGCTGCCAAGGCACTGAGCACCTGCAATCAGGTTGCCGCCATCAGAATTATAGGCGAACATTGTCATTGATATGTTGATGTAGGAGATTGTTTAGAATTTTGACCCTAGGTAACGCTACATAAAGATTCAGTATGTTGTTGAGTGTGCCAGTTATTAGCATCTACAAATGAGCGGGCAGCCCACACAGAATTTCGAATGTTCTTGAGAGCTAGTCGACTGCCACCCTCGAGAGCATGAAACAAGGCCAAGCCCAGAATCCATGTAATATCCACAGGAAGTTGAGAGGTGAACCTCGAGGATACAGGGCCAATTGGACGTATCGTTCTCTCGTCTTTCTTCTCTTCATTTATTATGGATTTCAGCAGGGCATAAATGAGGTCGGCATGGGTTCAACCATTATCACTTCTTGGTGGAGTTTTCCTATGCCCAGGTTCCACCATGAGGTTACCATGATGTAACCCATCAATTGTGGAACTTATCCCAATATACAAATGCTTATGCACCTAATCATGTCCTTCCCAAAATATATGTATGATTCAGCCCAGGAGGTCTGGGAATTAAGATGGGGATCAGATGTTCGTGGTCCCAGCTGCAATTGCCCTTGTAAGTGCAACTGGCCTGCAAGGAAACTCTGACTTTCCAATGCACTTGCCAGCAGAGTCCAGGAAAGCACTGTTGATATATAATCTCCTCGCCAAGTGATTCTGGCACACTAGAGATTATCGTACCTGTGTTACCTCGCAATTGATATCCTTTTGGCTTCTATCCATTTACAACTGTGTCTGCAGGTATTCGTCCAAACAAGGACATTTGTTGTCAGAGCCGAAATCTTGGGGTTTGACACATCTGGCTTGTCTGGAAACTGCGGTGCTAAACCAACATTGGTTCGGCATCGGTATTAGCTTGTAACAATTCTTTGAAGGCAACAACTACTTTCCTGCGAGTCCTGGCCCAAAACAACAACATTGTAATATTCCCTATAGGTGTTATTTGTGTTGGACATAAACCATCAAAAGTTCGTACCTTTGATAAACTTCTTCGGTACAGGTGTTTCAGATCCTTGCCAATCTATTCTCCTCCAGTCCAACAATTCCGGCCGACAATTGCGAAGAAACAAAAGTGATCGAGTCATTTTATTTTCTGCTCGAATTGAAGTTCATCAGGCAGCTGACTTTAAGGGATAAATAATGACTTGATAATCAAGCAGACCATACAGGACCTTATATACCAATTTTTGTTCAGAGGGGTGGGATTCAATACGAATCTGCTGTAGAATCATGCAGTTGAAGGCAAACCTTGGATTGAATCTGTATTGATGACTCCTTGGTCCAATTTTCCACAAACCGATCATTTTCATTGCCAAAACTGGGTATCACTCAAATTGGAGTTATCATCAATTCAAGTTGGCAGTGGTTTTCAAGGACAAACTATTTAAATTATTTCCAAGGCAAAATCAAATGATATTGAACATGAATGTGCAATCGCCAAGGCCATGTCAGATTCCCTGAAGGTGATGTATCTAACTCTCTGAGGAAATGTGCTGAAGACTCAAAACTGTCATACGAAATCAGACAAAGGTCAACAGATTGTAATGGTCAGATATATGTATCAACAAGAGGAAGTGAATCTGGTTCTCATTGGAGTGTGTGGCATGGTGGGAGAATGTATACCTAGAGTTAAGAAGATGGAGCAGAAGTTCCTGGTTTGACATATGAAACTGTCATTAAGATTTATGAGAACACAAATGATCTTGGGCCATCGAGAGTGGTGGAGGACATTGAGATGGTATGTATGATCTTTGTATATTATACTTCTGGGTTAGATACATCAGAATGATATGTGAGCTTGAAATCTTAATCAAATTGGTAACTATGTGCCCATATAAGCTTTTTGGAATTCCAAGAATTCAGCAGCACTTGAATCCATTGTTAGCATGACCATAATATAGAATTCTTACCAATTGTATAAATCACTGAATACTACCATTTGAGAATTGCTCAATTGGCTTCTCTCTGCGGCCATCAGTTAGAGTAGTTCTTATATTCCATCCAGAGAGCAGAACCATTCCAAAGACAACAGACTGCATAATTCAGTAGCTTAACTCTGGGTTGAACTTCACTGTGAAGAATCAGACGAATAATTGTATATTATTGGTACTGACATCTACCACAGTTTGAACCGATGATGTTAAATCTTTGGGAGCTTGTGTCCCTGTCACAAGTGGTTCAAGGCATATCTCAATTTTCATCAAGTTCACATTCGAAGGCATGTGAAGTAGTGAATGATGTCTTGATGCAAGTAGAATTAAAGTAGAGTAAAAGCATACATCAATACATTTGGAGTATTACCTCATATTGCACAGTAACGAGTGCATTAGTACAACTTGTACAAGAGTACAAGAATAAATGTTGATATATGCTTGCTGAAACCGAGTGTTAGACCAAGCTGATACAAATCACTCAGCAAAAACTGGATAAGAAACCAAAAGTCAATTACAAATGAAACTTGAAATCCGGATGGCCGACACAGTAGTCAATCTGATTATGATCTATGAGGGACACTGTCAGTATCAAGCACGTAGAAGGCAACACATGGGGTGTCCTATGTGAATGAAGGATCTGCTGCAGAATTCTTTGAATGTGAACTTGCGAATGTACTAGTGTACAAGGATATGCAGGTGTTAGTGGGACTGCTGGCAATCTGCAGATGTGGAAATAAATACTCAGAACCATGCACTCTAGTGTGTACTCTACGGCCAACACGATTGTGTACTCAATTCTGAGCTGCACCTGTAGCCGAAGCATTCTTGTTTGCACTACAGTCAAATTCGAAGCGTAAAGACCAAGGTCAAACCCTTAAGTTGAAGGACAACCGAAGATTAAAGCCTCAGAATCATGGCCTGCCATCAAGCATATAAAATAAAGATTAGTTTACCCATTGAAGTCAAATAAGTTCTGAAGACATTATTGCAATAGGAATCAGCGGCCAATCAGCTTGAGAGACTTGGCACTGACCAGGATATCCCCATTGAAGACTCTGTAATGTGTTCAATCAGGGACATCAAATACGATTAATTACTGGCACAAGATAATGCTGTCACAAGCTCCACCCAGCCAGAAGTACTGGGAACAATGGTGTACATCCAGTAGGCTGCAAATCAACATGTACCTGGAGGTGGAATTCAAACAATACCTGCTTCAGCAGTGGGTTGAGATTTGCCGACTGTGATCTATAGAGGTAAGTATAGGGGAATCCGGTCAATTTGAACGTTTCTATCTCATGGTTTCTGATGACTTCTCTTCTCTTACCATCTCTTCTGTTCTTATTGAACCTTGGCCATGTACGAATGGCAATGTTATGGGTTTATACAAGCTACCACCCATGGTGGAGGTTCCCTAAACACCAGATTGACCATAAGGGCACCAGAGAGTGGTACGAATCAGTTTTGAACCATATGAGGCTCTGTAAGGGCTTACAGGCGTGGTTTTTAAGTAATCTTGATTCATTATATTGTTGTGATTTCTTATTCAATGATGCAGGTAGAGGGCAGTCAAGGTGCGTCTCCTTGAAAACATGGGAATGAAATAATTATAGCCAATTATCTAGCTTGCGTCTACTTCTTACCTGAACGTAAGCCACCTGATTGGCATTGCAAATGGCTAATGTCCCTTGACATAGAATTTCTGCATTCACAAGTGCAATTGCATCGCAGGAATCATATTAGCTACATTCTATCTTACCGGTTTCGGTTATCATGGTTGAAAATCTTGTTTCCACATATCCTTTTAAACAAGGTTGTACATGGCTAAACACCCATCCTTGTGGCCAATGCAGCAATTTCCCAGAAGATTGAGAAAGGAAGTGGCATGTAACTTTGGCAGAGTTTGATATTTGTTGCTGTGAAAATAATCAAAGACATATCAAACAAAGAGAGAAACAATCACAGTCATGAACGCTTTTAACCTGTTCAATAATGATGACCAGTGCACTGGACTCCAATCTTCTTTACTAATACAGGTACTTCCTAGTTTTATAATTTCACAGTTTTTGATTCAGAGGGTAGAAGAAGAGGAAACTTCAATGAAATGTAAACTATGGAAAGTTGTATAAATATATATATATAGATGTTAACTATGATAGACTGTGGATCCAGAGATAAAATATTTACACATAATGATTGTATACTCCATCATCAGCTGAAGAAAGAATATTTATTTCAAACAAGAAAGTTAGGCGTTATCTACACAAGTTCAATTGAATCAGGAATATTTACTTCAATGGCCAAGTTCAATCCTGGAATATCTCAACATCAAGCAATATTTCCAATGATTGTCACACAACAAGTACATTTTGCTATTGTGCTAGGTTATCTCTTGCCCCATATGCAGCAGGACACTATTACATTGCAGTTCCCGAAGATTGGATTCAAAATCATGTATTGTCGAAAGAAACGACAACATCATGGTTGTTATTGGTATTAGATCATATAGAAATAGCACTCAATATAGCTATTCCCAAGCTCAAAATATCCGGTGTGCCACAAGCACATTATATCGCAAGGAGAAAAAAGTAGAATCTCATGGCGAATACATTCACACTGTAGATGTTCAATATAGCTTCAGCTAGGAACATTCCATTCAATGAATGTTGTTAGGAGTTGATTCTGAAGGACGATCTTCATTTCCTACCACAATATAATCAGATATTTGCACAGAAATTCCCCACAGACAGCTCATGCGATCATACAATAACCTAACAGAATCAGTTCAACTGATTATGTTGGCCATTATCGGCCTAATTTGAAAAGAACATCTGATCTCAAAGGGTACATTTCAAAAAGACTGTTCAGGATTTACATCAAATTATCAGTATCTCCATTGGAGCTTGTGTAATGATTGAAAATATTGTGTATGGGTTCCAACAGTGTTATGTCAACAACTGACAGCAAAATAAACAAATTATTAAGTATCAGTATCCTTTGCTATGAATTAAGTAATCTTGCGCATGATCGCAAAATTGTTGCCAATTACAAAGCTGGACATTACAAATGCTTACAATGATTTATGATTAGCCCCAGCTAATGTACAGAAACAGACTTGGAGATATTGATACTGTTTGTTTGGTCCACTAATTATACTGTTCATGTTAAAAAATGCACCTGCCTCCTTTCAGGATCCAACAAACAATATGGATAGACTCTTCTTTGATACATGCGGCATAGTATTCTTTGATATGTTCTATATATAGACCAACAATTCAAGGTTGCGCAACTTCAAATTTAACGGTTGGCAAAGAAGCTGATCGGTTCTTGGGGGAACAAAATGAGGAGAGGTTCGATTTTGGTTCGATTGCAGGTCTGACCCTAACTGCAGTGTTCAACTAGAACTATGACATCAATTCCACCACTGCGAACAGAAATAAGTAAGCAGTATCTTGTCTGATTGGCTTGAGTTGTAGTTCATTCTGAAGTGCTTTAGGGTAGTTTCCAGATAAATGAAACATTTGGTGTATCAGATATGACTTTGTTTACTTATTGTTAATTAATATTGTATGCAGAAATGGAGGGGTTTTTCAGGAATATCCTTGCCAGTATGCGGTTCGACAATGATACTATCATTTGATGGATAATTGCCCACATTATGTAGAAAGTACAAGAACATGCATTGGTATAAGCATGGTTAGCAGCATTAGCGTTTCAAACAATGAAATATGTGTATTTCATCCTTCAGGGTGAAAATACTTGAATTAATCGTCTCACTCAATGGAGTGTGTATGGATTCAACAATATACAAATCATTAAAAGACTGGGATCCACCACTCAAACTGAAAGAAGTGCAAAATGATTTAGGTTATGCCAACCTTTATCAACAGTTTGTGTAAGATAATAGCAGAGTAATTCATTTATCAAGAATATTGACAAAGATGTTTGAACTATGTTTATAGAAGACAAACAATGAGTTTCCATTCATAGATTGAGGAGGGGAGAACACATACAAACTGAACTGCTAGCACTTTGGGATAGCAAGAAAATATTGTATTCCATGGCCATGTATCCATATATGTGCAGGCAGGATAATTGTCTTGATAGAATGAGTGTGTAGTACTATATGCAAAAGGGTTCTGTTAAAAAAGCATTTTCTGGGATCACAAAATTTGTGATATCTACAACCCATAACTGGTTCAAATAATGAAAAGTCTAGAGGACTTACAATCAGAATGGGAAGACACAGTACATCCAATCACGATACTCCAACAGCACAACAATTTGGAATTTCTTATGTCATCATCAATACTGAACAAATTCAATCCTACTGGTGAGAGTTTCAATTAATGTGGAACTTCTATATTTGTTATCAAGTAGTAATACAGTTGAAAAACGTAATGAATTACCTTGAAAATCTGCAAACATTCGTTGGACAGTGGGGGCAGAAAGAACTGAGTTTCTGTTATTGAAAACACCAAACCTCAAGTGGGATAGTTTGACAATTTATGATGGCAATGTTATTGTAAGTGGTAATGTGAAGTTGAATAAACTAGTCTCTAAAGTGTTCTGAATTTCAATAATAATTTTGGGCTGAGAATAACCCAATCAAAATAAGGAAGAACTGTGAGTTCAAACAGTGCAAACTAAGTGGTTGACAAATTAAGGCAAACTGGAATGTCTATGGGAATATTACAATTCTGTTGCCGCAGGACATTCAGAACCAGTAAAAAAAAAGTCTGGTGTAATAATGATTTCTAAACCATAAATGACAAGATATGCAAATTGAGTTAAATCGATGTTTTTGCAATTATTATTTGTATCAACCCAGCATAGCCAGTAACCAATGTTGTCACCCACAACAATGATTTTTGGAAGTTGCACGAGTACGTTGTGTGAATTTACTCATATACTTTGATGGTGTATGAATCAGAATATGCAGGATTCAATGCAGTATAGCAAATAATTAATGGGAAAACGAAAAAACGGATCCAAGTACCTGTTGAGTAGAATGGAACAATCCGAAATTAGGGTCATGATTCATACTTCAACTAATCTCATTTCATGGTCAACCATAATAAATATTGTTCGACCATTGAACACAGATTTATTCTGTGTTCTGGAGATACGCATGGGAATATCTTTGGACCGAGTGCTGTCTATAGGCAATCTTTTAGTTACACAATAAGACTCCCAGATATGTTACATGCAGTTGTGGAACAATATCAACAGGGGTTTGTTAATTCCCTGCAGGACGACTGGGTAATATGGCAACCAAAGCCATATTTATCAGTCAACAATTGTGAATTGGATATAATGTAGTACTTACCAGTATTTCCAAACCACAGTTATGACCCATGAGTGATATTTAATTAAATCCATGAGCGGAACACTCTAGATCCAAGAAATGTCAATGCAAAGTTAGTAGCAAATTAAATGAAGGAATCTTTGGACAATTTTAAGAAATAAATAGATACTGAGAAGCATGAAGGACGTTCATCCCTGAATAAATGTATGCCTGTAGATACAATTGGAAACGGGAGTAAATCATTAATATGATATCAATTGTAAAGAAAGTAAGTAAGTGTAAGGACGTTCGTCCTCGTACGGCCTCGTATAAGAGTATAAGGATAGATACGGTTGCAAACGAGGATAAGTGATAAAGTAGTATATTCGGTATGAAGTAAGATAATCGCTGCCGTGCCAAAAGAACTTTGAGAGGTGATTATAAATGAAGGGCGCTTACCTGGCCTCTGCTGCCAAGTGCACCTGGCACCGCCATTACAGTATGCAAGTAAGAAATATAATCGCTAGTGTGGAATAAGCACTGCATGTGGTGAATTTACATGAAACATATTTTTACAGCCAACACTGCCATGTACACTTGCAAGGAGAAACATGCCAGCAAGCCAAGTGCACAAAAGATGCCAAGTGCACTTGCCATCGCCAAGACATGAGTAATCCAAGCTGTACAAGGAAATCAAAGTTGAACAGAACGATAGAAACTGAAGATTGATGAGTACTTTCGGATGAACCCAATAAGCATTTTAACATAAAGACCAAGTTACAAGCTTGATGAAACCAAATCTGTATGCTACCAAATCTGTAAGGCTGTCAACCTGTCAGCTTATCCACTGCAACAGCCATAAACAATTCACTTCAATGCATCCCAACTTAGATACCGAAAGATTACAGCAGTACATATCTTGGTTACAGGCATAGTTTAAGCACCACCCACAGTAGTTGCAATAAGCAGAGAAGAAGTGTACCAAGATAAATGTATTGACAACGAAAAGATGATCCGAAAATATGTTCATTTTCTGTACTGGTTGAATGGACAACATGAATAGAGTATGCAATGTGCGAGAAATGTCAACTGGCAACAGGCCATCGAAGTTCTCAACCCAGAACAACTGTACGCCCTTCAATTATGAACTTGTAGTTACATACAGATAATAACATTAGGTTCGGAACTTTTACGTTTCTCTTCAGCAAAGATATATAGATAGATTGATGATACATCTATGGTAACACGTGGAAATACAAGAATGATAACAAGTAGTGTTATGAATGTGTAATAAGATAACTGCCATAATATGACAGGAAATACTGCAATGTACAATTGAAGGATTCAACATGATCCGGAATTATGTAATACAGATCATGAAAGAAGAAGTTCCATGACATGTTATATTATGAACTATTGTGGTGAAAAACTGATACACTATGATGACTGTCAAAAGAGTGTATATATATATAGTCACAATAGAAAGAGTTAGGATTGTTCAAGAGTCATTCCCACAGCAATTAAACAATTAAATCGGTGTCATTACCATATCTGATCCCTTGTGTGACTGTTGTTGAGTCTCTTGCTTGCCCCAATGATTCCAATACATACAGTTTGGTACTAATTACCTGAATCATTTGCATCTGATACCCGCCCATTGCAGCAGGCTTAACTGGATCACATATATGCTTGGAATAAACTTACACTTCACAGCTGTAGCAGGTAAGCAACTCTGCACCAAGTCATCTTATGATATTCTGTTTTATGGTATGGCAAATGTTACTGTTGTAATATTATATCCAACAATATCTTCGCAATTGGTATAACTGAATCTATTGATCAATCAATATATATTCTTGGCATCACGTCTGTTTCGACCTTGATTCATATGCTGATTACATTACAAGGTAAATTCAATGTAATTTGCTACATCATCAACTATCTCTGGAAATTCAACTATCTGGGAAAGCAATGAAGTATATCAAATAATCAAATTTGAAGACAAGCCCTAATCTAGTACAACAAGAACTTCTTCTGCAGTACTCTCATGAATGAGCATCTCTTCATTGATTCCAGAACCTTCTGGGTTCTTGTCTCCATCACTGGTGGTTTCAATCAGAATAAGTGTTCTCTCTTTCTCACCACATGATAACATATACAACAATCTTACTGTATGCATTGCTTGTATTATATATTGCTAAAAATAATTGCTGTAGTTATCCTTTCGCATTTTCCCTTCATTGATGCTTCTGTGAGGACACTGTAATTGATTGTGTTAACAGTAGCATCCGGTAATATCATTTATGACTGCCCAGCTTTTTGGGTAACAGATTTTTCTTGATCTTGCCTGAGATATATCATATTATCAATAACCCTCACCCTGATGTTTTTGAGGTGGTGTGTATGACTGGCCGTAGCCGCTGAGGTATCTTTGGCAGCAAAAGAAAAATTGGTATACGTTGCCATCCCTGATTTGTTATTGGCAAGTGCAACTTTAACAGCTGACCTGACTTGCCCAATTATAGTTATCAGTTGGAGAAGACAAGAAATCTCAGGGCTTAAAAACTAGATGCAGTACTATTCGGGCCTGAATACTAATTTGGACTGAACAGATTCAGTGTTGGTAGTTCAAAAGAACTGAGTTGAGATATCGCAGGGCAAGTGATATCAGATGTCAGTGGGTTGAAAATCGTATACTGGTTAACAAGCTATATGCTGTTTGTATGAACATACTGCATACAATGGTGACAATAAATAATTCAGGTCCAGATTATTTTACAATTTCGAAACCTTTGCACCATACAGGTAGTACACCAGAAGGTAGTTTCGAATTAAGATCACATATAATCACTCAATGAATATGTCGATCTGGATAATATAAGTGACATCACAGCATGTCATGGAAACCCCATCAATTATTGTTTTTTCAGTTTTACAACATTCAACATCAGATCACAAGTCATGAATTCAACCATACCACAGAATCAGTAACATATAAAATACTTCCACAGCATCAGGGTAATCTCTGTGAGACTGACGGTGCAAGGTACGTTTATCTGGGAGGATCTAGGACAGTTGACATAGTGTTGGATGCTGCTGGAGCTGTCACCAAACCTCCTGGACACTAATGAAGACTCTCAAATTATGGGAAAATATTCCAGAGGCGTCAAAGAGAAATGGGCAGAGATTTGAACCCTACTGGTGCTCTCACCATACCTCTCTGAGACTTTGTAATCATGGTAAAGTTACTTCGGGAAAAATGGGTGCAGTATTATGCCCTCCTGCAGCTCCCACAAACCCACTCTGATTGTAAGAATATTGGGCAAGTTACGTTGGGATCCTCCAGGATAATTGCCTAGTTTTGAACCTATCTTTAGCTCTCACAAAACCTCCCAGCGACCACGAAACCCATATATATTTCTCAAACTCTAACCAAAGCCCATGATATGCCTGTAATCTATTTTAAATTCTACATTACCATCTCTCACCAAACCTACCGGTACACCCATAACTCTTGCATATGCTTACAACTTCAGAAAGATTGACCAGTGAATACTACAGCTCCTGAAACCTCTCGAAGTCTCCGAAACTATTGTTGTATCATGCAGACCTTCCAGATTTGCCAGAAGACTTTTTCAATTACCTTGGTGTTACACCTCCCAAGATCTACGTCACCAATGGCCATTGGAGCGGGGTCACATACAATCACTCGATGATAGCTGTATCAGAATATTACAAGTGACATCGCTGGACGTCATCAGAACTACACAAAATATCATTCGCACCCAACCAAATCAGGTGAGCTGTCATGCAGTTGCCCACTCCACTGTTAAGAGGTTAAGGGTGGTTATTGGTACGATACTCTACCAGCTCACAGCATCTATAATGCGAAGACAGCTGAGAGGCTGTAGATTTGGAAGCACCTGTGTTTGCAGAGGAGCTGACGAAGTCTCTAAAGTCCCTCACTATCGAAAGGATACCATTCGCCTGGAAGCAAAGAGATTAAAAGGAAACAATAGGTCCAAACCACAGACATCCTAAGGATTGATGTCAGTAGGGGTTCTGTTGGCCTGAGTTAGAGATCTCAGGGGAAAGATTCGGAAGGTCTAGAACAGCGCTGCAGGGCAGGAAGGATATTGGTTCGAAGGGAAGGTTATGTAGAGGAGCTCATGAGAAATGCTTAGATAAAAGTAATTGTTAGAGCTAAAGAATAGGGGTATAAAGTCCTCTAGAATCTTCTTGGGTAGAAGGGCAAGCTTCTTGATGAGGAGAACAAGCCATAACAATATACGCATTTGAAAGCCAAACATCTTTTTCTTGAATCATCTTAGTGACTTTCACATACTGAGCGAATCTTCATAACTTCCATTGCAAGCTACTCTTGAAAGCAGTAGGGATACTTCTTGTACTGGTAAATCTGAGGTGACGCTCCCAGTGTTACGTTATATTGTTTGCAAAGAAATACTTCTGTTGAAGCTATCTTTCTACCCTCCGAGCGGTCAAAGGTTCTTGATGCTTATGCGCTTTTATATTTCACATATTGGCTGCCACATATCACAGGGAGAGTGCTGGTATCACATATCAGATTTCGATCTCTATACCAGCTGGGAAAGAACATTTCCTCGTAAGGGAAGCTATCACAGTAAGCTTGTGTGAGAAGAGTACCAAATTGAGTTGGTATTAGTTGTCACTATCCATTGAGTGAAAGCCGAAGTATTATATCATGCACACCTCCGAACGCAGCAATCCCTTGCATACCTTAAGATAGTCATCTTCCTAGCCCACATTTGAACCATTGTCCTCCCAGATCATGAATGCCCCACACACCAAACTATGAGCCTACGTTACACTTACAACAGTCAGCTGGTGCTAGATTCCTTGTTGATTGGTATCTCTATTTAGCTCCTTTCTTCAGAACTTGGAGCTTCTATAACAGGATCATTCAAGTACAAGTCTGGGTCATACTCTGAGCATTGTCAGACAATGGGTCTGATACAATGAAGGGGGAGACAGTGACTTTGGTACGTAAGGAAAGGTGCGTTGGTAGGCACATGATAAGGGGAAAGAAGTAGTTCGTTATGAACCCATTGTACAGAATGATATTCCTGAGTGGGTAGTCTCTTTCATGAACAGCATTGAGGCAGAGTTGAACCGAATGGATTCATTGATTACGCAGACTCAAACATGTAACATCAGGATCAAAGAGGGGTTACCTCAGCTGCTCAAAGCATACTAAACACTAGTGTATAGGCAAAACGTGATTTATGATGCTGTGGATTCAGGGGTGGATAATCTACAGAGGACACTCCTAGAACATCACCCAGACATAATTGCCGAGTTCCGGGTATTTGCGGCCAATGTTAGATCTGCAATTGCCATTGGAAAGGCACAGTGTTCTGACGCATATGAAGAGTGACGCCTATCTCTTGGAAAATAAATACATACCTTATCAGCAGGATGGATATCTCTTTCTGGCAAATTGGAAATGAGGGAAAAACTCTAGAAAGACTCGCTAGCCAAATACATACACAGTCCGAAGAGCTTACCAGTGTCAAGCGAAAAGCCAAAGAAGAGGCTAAGAGAGTAATTCAATTCAATACGAAGACTAACGCTAAGAAGAAGAGAGAAAGTGATATACGGAAGACTTGAAGGGACATTGAAAAAAACTTTTGGGAATGCACAAGGACCCTTATGACTAGGCTATCAGATGAAAATACCAAGAAATCTATGAAGTCCCTAGCATGGTCTGTCCTTGGACATCAAGAAGGGAATATCAAACCAAGTGATGAAGAGTTCTGCCTTTGTTACTGTATAGGTACCAAAGGAGATGGATATTGGGTTAAACAGGCCCTTACTGCAGACCCTGAAGGAGTTCCACCGCTATCAGATGGTTCTGGTTCGGAATCGCGCCACTCTGGCTCTGAGGATGAGGAAGTAGGGAGTGGTTGTTATGAAGGAAGCGGAGAAGTGGTGGAGCTGGAGGCGGAGGTGGAGGTGGTGGATGTTGTGGAGGTGTAGTTGGTGAAGGTGGTGGGGGAGGTGGAAGCAGAGGAAGTATTACAGGAAGCTTACATCAAAGCCAAATACCTCAACCTCCTTCTGACGGCACAGACTATGAGACTCCACCTCCCAATCCTCGCCTACAGGCAAGCTTCTGCAAAAAAGACAAATTGAAACTTCCTCCAGCCTTCAATGGGGATAAGAGGGATCCAAAGGAAATCAAACGCAGGTGGATTGGATCAGTGGAACATTATCTACAATACTTCTACGACGAATTCCACGATGTCATTGACAAGATCATATGGCTTGGAGGGCCCTTAGAAGACCACGCCCTAGCCTGGTATGATAACTGTAAAGAAAATATGAAGAAGGTCTTCCAGATTGGCAACTGCAAATCATTCACCAGTACAATTGAATAAAGGTTTGTTGATAACCAGGTTGAAGAGAAATCCTGCCAAATGATGAATGGTCTAAAGTACACTGGAGATATTGAGAGGTACATAACGAAGATGGGAACCCTCAACTTCCGAGTATGTCTCAGTGGAACCTCATACATCCATTCCCTTAAGTAAGAAATGAACCAAGAAATCTTGGATTGAATGTCCACTACTGAGGTATCACCCAAGAATGCCACAGCCTTCATCGAGTGAATGAGGCGAGAGGGTGTATCATACGAAGATTGGTTGGCAGAAAACAATAGGTCTCATCAGAAACTTGACAACTCCCAAGGCATGAAGGGAAACAAGCAGAATCGAGATGAGCACCAGAGGAAGGATAAGAACAAAGAAATGAATGCAGAGAAGAACAGAGGTTCTAACCCCAAGAAACTTCGAACTAAGAAGAAGGGACCGAAGGCTATTCACACTGATTAAGCCGGAGTCCTTGAGGGTATACCTTATTGTTTTGTAGAAACAAGAGCCAAACACAATGATTGCAATTGTTGTGTATCCTCTGACCATGATTTATGATTCTTCTGTAAGCATGTCATCAAGGCTACGTCTAGCATGAATAACAAGTAACCAAAGTATATGGAGGAAGCTCTGAAGCAGTTGACTACAGCCTCCAGTTCAAAGGTGAGACAAAGGAGCTTGGCTGACAGGATCACAGTGTCGGCAATTCACACACCGTCCAGGAGGTTTTATGAAATAGATTGTGATATAATGGAAATGGAACGACTGAGAGATGCTGGGTCTCTAATATCTTTTGTTAGGTTAACGATTGCAATCGTTCCTTTTGGATATAGAAATCTACAGACTGCTATATCTTGAGTTTAGTGTTAATGAGAAATAATATTTTTATGTATAGAAAGGGTGGCTGAGAATGAGTTCATTACTCGAAATATGCTGATCATATAGTTCTCATGTGCAATCATATGACTACATGATCGAATCAATCACAAACACTTCAACACTAATAACTACCACTAGAAGCACAACCCGTTGCGGTTGGAACTGTGTTTAAAGGCAGGTAATCATGGTTTCTACACAAAAAGATAGGAAACGGAAGGCCTCAGACAAAGCACCAAAACCTCAACTCAAGAAGGCAAAGCAATTACCCCTAGAACCAAAGACTGGTTCAAGACCCACAGTACGCATATTTGCGTCATTCAAAGGCATGACGAACATCATAGTGAGGGTCCTTCTGGATACAGGGTGTGATACAACTATGATGTCAACACAGTGGGCCAAGACTAATGGTGTTCTATTGGTTACTCAAACAGAACCAAAGTCAGTTAAGAAGTTCAAAGCCAAGATTGTATGAGGAGCTGGATGGCAGTATACCATTCCAGTTAATCTTCAGAACGAAAGGCATCATATCAAGGAAACCTTCGAAATCGGTCATATGGAATAAGCATCTGATATTATATTACCTGACTGATGGATTATCATGCATGGACCAAGCAGAGAAACCACTTAAGTAGGTGACAAGCTCCCATTCACATCGAAGCATTGCTATCTGCATTGTACAAAGGCAGCAGTCAGCTCACTCTCGATTGAATATGATGATAGCATTCTCAGGTTTGGTCCAGATCAACGGTGGATCGGAGTGATTGGCACTACATATATTAATGCAGCAGGTGAAATATAAATTGATTTGGTAGAGCGGATTCCATGGCAGTATCGAGACTTTAAGTCAATTTATAATGGAGAAACTTCCAACACTCTACCGCCACATCGATCGTTTGATCATGTAATAGACTCAAAACATGGGGAGCAACCGCCCTGGTGTCCCATCTATGCTCCTTTTGTAAAGGAACTTTCAGTCCTTAAGGATTATCTAAAGGATGTGCTCCATTCTGGCAAGATTGGTCCAATCAAGTGGCCAACTGGAGCACCAATACTCTTCGTCCCAAAGCCTCATGGAAGGGGTTTAATGTTATGTGAGGATTATGGAGGACACAACCGCGTTACGATTATCAATCGGTACCCTTTGCAACTTTTGACTGGACTTTGGGGCAGGGTTACTAGTTACAAGATCTTTACAAAGATTCACTTGAAGGCTGGTTGAAATCTTATTTGAGAACATCCTGGTGACGAAAGTAAGACAGCATTTCGTATGGGATATGGACACTATGATCATTTTGTTCTGCCCATTGGTTTGGCAAAGGTGGCAGACTCATTCCAAGATATGATTAACAAAATACTGAGAGATCTAATAGGTCATGGAGTTGTGGTTTATACAGATGATATACTCATCTATATCAAGGACAAAGAAGAGCATGTATGATTGACAAGAGAAGTCCATTGAACATTGCCGGAATATAACTTGGCTATATCACCAGCTAAGTGCGAATGACATCAGAAACACGTTGAATTCCCAGGATATATCATATCGGGAGAATGTGTTAGCATGGCAGAGGACATGGTTGATACTATGCTGAAATGGGAAACACCAGACTCAGAAAAGAATATTCAGTCATTCTTGGGAATTGCCAATTTCTACTGCAATTTCATGATGATCGTTTCGAGAATTTGGAAGCCATTGATAGACCACACCAAACAGATTGGTGAGAGGTTCGATTAGAAGGTTAACCCACTCTGTCAACATGCTTTTGTTTTATTAAAGAAATGTTTCACTGAGGCACC
Source organism: Wilcoxina mikolae CBS 423.85 (assembly GCA_014904905.1). Classification (NCBI taxonomy): domain Eukaryota; kingdom Fungi; phylum Ascomycota; class Pezizomycetes; order Pezizales; family Pyronemataceae; genus Wilcoxina; species Wilcoxina mikolae. Next base: position 16,738 of record MU122427.1, on the reverse strand, counting down.
CATCAGTCCTCACTTTGAACCTGATCATCCCGTGGTGATTGAGACTGACGTGTGTGACTTCGCTATCGGTGTGGTCCTTTCGCAAGTGATTGATGGATGATTACTCCTTGTGGCCTAACATATTCAATATGGATGTCGGTAACCCCAGGAAGTCGGACACTGTGTGCATGTCTGTGCGCTGCCCCACAGCGGGGAAAGAAAACTTCAATACTCAACAACCTTTGATCCAATTGCTCTCAAAATCAAACCCACTGACCATGACATGATAAGGAAATAAATACAAGCATCCATGATGATGATGGCTTTCCTTGACTGCATCCTTGTACTAAGCCCCATCATTATCATCATCCCACTCATCACTACCATATCCGCTATATATCACCTTCCGCCCACCCTGCGCTCTCAAATTCCTCCCACCCTGCCTTGCAGCTGTTGCTGAGGCTACCTGAGTCTCACTCTCACCACCTCCAGCAGCAGATTCAACTGCTTCGCATCTATCTGGAAGGATAATAGTAAGATGCTTCTTCTATGCTGTGTTCAGGAATACAGGTATAAAGCTTCTGTGGTAGCGGGGACTCACCTTGGCTTCTGCTGCTGTTACCTGCTGTCTAACTGCATTTGCTTTTGCTCTAATAGCCTTCGCTTGTACTTTGGCAGCTGCTGTGGCTTCCTTCTGTCTGTGTTCTTGTTCTAGCTTTGCCAAATATTCCCAATCCCCGACCTGGACCTGTGTGAGCTTCTTGCGACCTGAACTGCTTGTAGTCCCCCATCCTGGACCTTCGGTTTTTCTCCTTATTTTTGCGGAGAATCAGTTGCAGAGCAGCATCAGGGTTGTATGGATGAATTGCCGCTGCGCGCCAGGCTGCTTTAATATTCTGTTGTGTATAGGCTTGCTGTTTTGCAGCAGAGTAGAAGCGCAGGAACAGGGGTTTGGTGATATCAGTACAGGTATGTCTGGTGTGGTGGTGCACAGCATTGCCATAGGCCTTTTGAAGGGTTGTGACAGGGCCAACATCAAGAGGCTGCAGTAGATATATTGAGTGTCCCGTGTACAACATCGGAACAATTCTATTATCCACTGCATAGTGTACAAACTCAAGACTGTAATGAGTACGGTGGCCATCGAGGAGTAGGAATCGGTCGGCGCCATTAATAGTATCCTCATTCTGTTTCCAGGTGTCGAAATGGTCACGCAACTATTCAAGTACGCCATTGTCAGTCATGAATCTCGCGGGGTACAGGAGGAAACTGTCTTCCAATCAATGTCTTTGTCATGTGTATCAAACCAGCCACGATAATGGCCTGCTGCACGGTAATGAAAGAGTGGTGGAAGCATAGTATTGTTAGCCCAGCAGACATCAGCTACAGTAACCTATTCCCAACTACCATCCTGTACCTCGGTAGTTTGGCGGTTACTCCACCTAACTGTTACCTTAGTCCAGGTACACATGCCTAAAAGAAAACACTTTTCATCCATATTGTATATATTGTGGGGCTGAAGCTTGTATTTTCGTAGCTGTTTATCCAACTTGTGAGGGTAATCTCGTAGTAGAGTAGGATTGCTTGCCAGTGCTCTTTGCCAGTTGAAATTTGTAGCAAACTTTATTGAAACATCAGGATGCCTGATGTAAAACCCCCGCTCCCAGCTTTTACCCAGTGTCGAAGGATCAGGATCTCCTTCCTACTCTGCACACTTCTGAGCTAGAGCTGCTGCTATGGCTCTGAAGAGATCCAGACAGTGAGGGAATTCATAGCTGTCCAGTTGGTCTTTCCATTGAGCTAATGATCGCTCAATGCAAGGGGGAAGTGCTTGCTGCCATTCGTGTGCTTCGTGTCTATTGCTGTGCCCATTTGCCCGGTCGGACAGGGTTGAAGTGGGGAGCTTGTACTTCAGTGCAAGATCACGAAAGTTTGTACACTCTTGCTTTCGTTCCTGCAGTGCCCGCTGTATCTTGGCCTCCCAGTCACTTTCAATCACCAGTTGGACCTTCACTTGAGTCATGGTTGTCATGGTTCTGGTTGGAAACAGCAACAGATCATTCTATGCAGGGAACAGGCCGGGGTCTTTGCTCATGGACGCCACAAATATTCTTGACTGACTTCATGGGGTTACCGACATCCCTGTAGAATCCGTTAATACACTCGGAAGAGGGATGAAGCACAGATTAACTTTGAAATTCACGATAAGGAATTGCTAGCAATAATGTCTGCCTTCAAGGAATGGAGACATTTTCTCAAAGGTGCAGTCCATCAGATTAGGGTGTTTACCGATCACAAGAATCTTGAGTACTTCACCACTACTAAGATATTTAATTGGAAAACAATCCCATTGGGCACTGGAACTAGCTGGTAATGATTAGAACATATTATACCGACCAGGCATTGCAAATAAGAAACGTGATGCATTGTCTAGGTGTTTAGTGTACCGCCCTAAAAAGGGGGGAGGTAGTATTGAAGTAAACCAAATTCAACCTATACACCGCATTTTAAGGCCAGATCAGTTTGAAACATCTGAAGCGGAAACAGTTCAGGTGACAACGGTGAAGCTACGAGGTGAGCAGATAATGATTTATTTCCCTATGTTGAGATCTATCCCAGTAGTCTAGTTCAATTCTTGGTTATTAGAAGTAGTGGTAGGCGCTGCATATAATGATGTGGCATGGCAGGAAGATTATGTTAGAGCAATGGAAGAAAGTCCAAGCCCTGACACCTCCTTTGAGCACGAAGCCTTCAATTATAAAGTCAGGCTCTGGATCCCAGACTATTTACAGTTACGAAAACAGATACTTGAAGCAGAGTACAATTCGAAGGTAGCAGGACCTATGGGAAAGGACAAGAAAGTTGAGCTGGATTGAAGGAAGTTCTTTTAGCGAGAGATAAAGAAAATCATCGACGACTATGTCCACTCATGCCCTGAATGTCAAATGAACACAGTAGCTCGTCATGCTCGGTACGTTCTTCTTCAACCCCTCTAATTAGCGTACCCTCCACGGGATTCAATCTCTATGGATTTCATCTTCAATCTTCCTGTTGATGGTTGTTCATCAGTCTGTGTTATCGTTAATAGATGTACCAAGAAGTCACACTTCATACCAATGAAAGATGGTGAGAAGAAAGCTACAGACGTGGTCAAGATCTTCCTGAAAGAAGTATGGAGAGTGCATGGTCTGCCATCGAACATAGTATCAGACAGAGATTCCAGGTTTAAATCTGCATTCTGGTCTTCTTTGGTTGAAGCTCTAGACATTCAGTTGAAGATGTCTTCACCATTTCATACACAAACTGATGATCAAATACAGAGGGCAAACAAGACATTGGAGTGCTACCTAAAAAACTACTGCAACTACGAACAAAATAACTGGTCTGAGATTTTGCCAATAGCTGAGTATGTCTGCAACAACTCACATACTACTGGGACTGGCATGACACCATTTTTTGCCAATTATTGGTTCGACTGTCCAACTAACTAGCCCATTGATATGGAAGCAAAGAATGCTGTGTCAAGGAACAATATTCATTGGATGTCATGTGTGCATGACTTATGTTGAAAATGTTTAAAAAGACACAAATGACAATGGGGAGGTACCATGATGAGAGTGCTAAGGAACCTGTGAAGCATTCGGTTGGTGATTTAGAAACTCTAAATGGAAAGGATCTTAAGACTAGACACCCATCTAGAATACAAGATGCGAAGCTACACGGTCGTTTTAAGGTGCTACAGGTACTTTCACCAACAGAATTAAAACTTTCATTGCGTAGGCGTTGTCGACTTAATAATGCTTTCCATGTCTCTCTCATCGAACCGTATTGAACAGCCACTGTTCCAATCAAATGTACACCAAAACTCGCCACCAGCGAAGGAAACAAACTAGAATACGATGTGCAAGGCTATGAGTACGAAACAGACTATGAGTTTGGAGAGATCATGGGCAGCCAGCATAGCAAGGAAAGAACGAAGGTGTTATATGTGGTTAAATAGAAAGGATATCCAGACGATTGAGATTGGACTGAGGAACCTTATCAGACCTTCGATGACAAGAGAATATTGAAGAATCATCATAAGCAGAACCCTCAGGCAGCTAAGGAGAAGAGGTTGTGCTACTACCTTTTCCACACAAAGGGTTTTTAATGGCTAGCAAGATATTGAGGAAAAAGAATTGGTTTTTGGGAACAAGGGGTCACATTGTTACCAAGGAGGAAAGGAGAGACTTTGGATTTTGGGCACAAGAGGTCATTATTATGAAAGGCAACGAAGAGCAGATTAGTATGATCGTTCAGACATGAACTTTGTGAGAAAGGAGGTAGTGATACACCTGACAAGTTGTATATGACCAAAGGCAAACACAGCGGGGTCACCTATGATCACTCGATAATAGCTCTATCGGGACAGTACAAGTGCCTTCCCTGGACGTTATCGGAACTACACAGAATATTACTCGCACCCAACAACATCAGATGAGCTGTCATACATCTCTGATATGGGGTTAAGGGTTTTGTTGAGATGATACTCTGACAGCTCACGCCATCGATAATGCGAAGATAGCTGAGAGGCTGTAGATACGAAAGTACCTGCTTTTGCAGCGGGGCTGACAAAGTCTCCAATGTCCATCACGATCAACAGGATACCATTCGCCTGGAAGCAAAGAGATCGAACGGATACAATTGGTACAGACCACAGAAGTCTGAAGGACTGATGTCGGTAGGGGTTCTGTTGGCCTGAGTTAGAGATCAAAACAGAAAGATGTGGATTTTCCCGAAGAGCGCTGAAGGGGAGGAAGGGCATTGGTGTGAAGGAAAGATTAGGCAGAAGAGCTCATAAGAAAAGCCTAGATAGAAGTAGTTGTTAGAGCGAGAGCATAGAGGTATAAAGACCTCTAGAATCTTCGAGGGTAGAAGGGAAAGCTTCTTGACGAGGAGAACAAGCCTTAATAATATATGCATGGGAAAGCCAAACATCTTTGTCTTGGATCTTCTTAGTGACTTTCACATCCTGAGTGAATCTTCATAACTTCCATCGCAATCAAGTCCTGAAAGCAGTTGTGATACTACTGGTACTGGTAAACCTGAGGTGACGCTCCCGGTGTTACACTTGGAATATGGTACACCTTATTATTTGGACCACAAATCTTATGCATTTTCCAACTATCAGTCATATTGGTAAACTATAAATTCAATATATCACTACAAATTGTGATTGCAACTAATGTTCCACCTCAAGAAACACCAGATTGACCTAAACCCTGATTATAGGTACACCAAAAACAACCTCATAACTATCAATATACTGAACTTTATGTATCCAGGTCTATATGTTAGTTCAATAACCATATACTTGTATTATGTCCTCAGTTACTACGACTCCAAAGTAGTTGTTCATCCTCTCTGACCCAATGTGCAGTACCGACTATTGCTCTTGCCAGAACAATGTTCATCTTCTAAGTCAATGTTACCACATTGATAATGCCATCAACCTTGCTGGCCCAGCCAGTTATTCTTTGAACATTGTTGTAGTCACCAACTGATACGAATGATACCGATGACGTAATACCCATTGCTGACACTATTTGCTTAATTTGGAGTGAGTTGGTAGTATCTTTCTGTCAGGTACGTGTGCCCAAAACTGTAGAATATTGATTGGTGGTGCACAGGTAAAATATTCAAACGGAAAGGATGGAACACAGTCTTGAAATTTATTTTGAATTTGACAATGCTCACTATCTTCATGTTGTAATAACAGATTATCTGTTCTACGCATCATGCATTTATTCGCATTAGTATATTTCCTCTTACAGTCAAGACAGATTCACCTAAAGGTTGCAGGATGGTAGAACATTTGGCAATTGTAGAACAGACCATTGTGTATTTTATGTTGAAACTCGTCCATTGGTATTTTGAGATTGTAATCTCAGACGAGATTCAAAAATTCTGTGCTCCAATTATCTTCAATTTGAGCTGGAAATGTGTATCCTATGTTGGCAATTTCGAAATTGACAGACATATCATAAAATGTTCTGGGTTGACACTCTTACACTTTCCAGAGACATGTATATCTCTCAGATTATATATATTTGGCAGTTCATGGCAGCATACAGGTAAAGGTTGTCCTGTAGTGAGGCGTAGTCAGTAGGCTCACCTTGAACTTCTTCGTTTGTCAACAGCTGATAGGAGGTAGAACACCTGGTTTTAAGCAACCTGGACAAACCAATTAATTAGAAAGCTACACATAAATCATATCTCACCTTAGCCGAATCAACATCATGCCAGCTTTAAAGTGCAACGTAATCGATAGTTTGTTACATATTGTTAACGCTGCTGCAGTGGTCATTGAATTTGACAATTTGGCCAGTATAGTTTATTTTATTGCTAGAGCGGTAGCCACCTTTGGCATTGGAAATATGTAACAGTTGTGAGATATCTGTGATCAAATTGTCCGCTGAACATATTCCCTGAATGGACTTTGATATATGGTTGCCCAGATGCTTTTGGGGGAACCAATGTACACTATTTGATGTTTTATGGCTTTTCGGAGCTCATGAATACCATGTTGCTTCCATGAAGTCTCATATTCAGCCAGTGGCATTTACGATTTCCTCTTCAAATAATTCGGTTATGCCTCAGTGATGCGGTATATGTCGCTTTCCAGATTGTCAGCCACCAATATCTGTTATCAATCGTATTGTGATCCAGGCACACCTGAAATCATATGCATTTTGTAGCATTAATTCTGTGTCCGCAAACACTGCAGCCTCTACTGCCACTCGTATCTTGTCAATTCTTTGCTCCCATTTGCTAACAGTTTCTTGTTTCAGCTCTCTCATAACTTTTGTTTCTGTGGACTTCAACATTATCTTTTTTCTGAAAACACTTGTCAAGCAGTGGAATTGTTTTAGAGCATAATCAGGTGAAGTGTGGGATAGGTCCGAGAAGCTTTGTTGGCTTCCACATAGGAAGAATTCAAATAATCCTCGCAGGTTTCCATTAATTCCAAAATAGATGAAATGTCGTTTGAATTTGTTCCATCATTCATGGGGCAAGCTAAGTTTGACCCACAGTTAAAAGCCAATGTTCAAACCATTCTCTGGCTCACAAATCCCAGCAATGACCCACACCTTAATATGTCAAAGATAAATTGGAACAGTTGGAGTTCCGGATACCATGGCACTGATATTAAACGCTTTTCAAATCAGTATTTGAGATGTAAGTCAGTTAGATATTTTACTAATCCCAGGAGCAATTGATGTAGTTTGCCTTAGTTGATACACATTGCAGAGATTGTAGTGCCAGAACATGTTAGGAAACGAATGTACTCAAGATAGCATTAGTTAATCAATGTCTTCATGATCAAGGTTTCTTGATCCCGGAATTATAGGTTATTTGTTGTTGACCTGAATATCCCATCTGCACACCATCTGCTATTTTAACAGCACACGAACCATATGCGAGATTAGCAATCATCATATATTCTTGGTAGTCACTAACCCTTGTAGCTAACTGTGGAAAGCATCTTACTCAAATAGTGTATGTATAATCGCATTCTAATTTTCGGTCGGCTAATATGAAGTGCTCAGAGTGCGGACCGAATCATGGGGATTGCATTATCGTATTAGTGATCGGTAATTATGGCACCATTTGGTGGAAATAGTATGAATACCACGAGGATCCAGGCATGCATCCTGAGTCTCCAGCAGAAATCATTTCATATATTAGCTATAGTTATCTATCAGGGCCAACCCTGTTGATCTCCAGAACGATTTGCCAAATGTGTTTTGTCCGAAACAATAAAATATCGTACTATTGTTGCTTTGAGGTGCATACCCTCATCGGTATCGCACCACCAATTACCAGTATTTATGTCAGTGTAAATACAATGCTCCTCAGAATCTGACATTCGTTCTGGTTCAACATCCAAGGGCATGTGCGATGGAATATGAGACAAAAGAAATGTAATGTACCTGAATATATTTCGATAATACAATATACAGAATGTTTGTGGACAGTCTCCTAGCCCACCCTCTGCACCAAAACTGATTTCTACTGATTGCATTTACACGCAGAACTGCCAGTCTGATTGAAAAGATTTGATACCGAAGTCATGAAGTCAATGATTCATGTCGTGGGCGATCCACATTTTGGTATTCTGACACAAGCACGGCGCATGTTGAAAATCATATTCACAATTGATTGAATGCTGTGGATTCCATCGATCATGGTATATTCAATGTCTGTTGTATATCTCTGTAGCAACAACAGACACCTTACCACCAGCCTCCTCCACCCTGACTACATCACTATGTTATTGAATTTTCATTGGGTCTGTGATACATATTGGATGCAGCTTCTGAGAATCTATTGATTAACAGTCAGAGAAATCATCCTGTGTCGGACGGCCTGGTACTTAATATAAAGGAGCACCTTAGTATAAGATTACATATAATGAACAGATTTGGGTGCACCTACTGGCCTTGAAAATCAATGGTGCTGGACGGATCTAGCCAACTGGATGTATAGTTCTGTTTGGCAAAAGACCTCAGCCTGGGAAATTGGGTGAAACTGCTTGTAGTGAGCATGTAATATGTTCTGGTGGGGAAATTTCTTGTTCCAAATAAAACAAGTAATAATATTTTGCCTTGATCTACCCATGCTAGTAGAATAGATGGTGGTAGTAATTCTTCAAGTGGGGTTGATAGTGGGTTTGAGAATTCCAACCCATGGGTTTCTTTGTGAGATTGTACGATTTGCATGAGCACATTATATTTCTAACACACAACCACCATAATACTATCATGTTAGTGCCCCACCTCCTTGAATATGGGGTGTCAACCTCAACTTCTTTTCATTTTTTTTATAACAGCTTTTCATTCTAGATTCACAACAACCGAGCAGCATTCCCACCAAGCATGCTGTATAATTATGCCCTCCAATCAAATAGACCTTTTGTACGTATGCGCATATCCCATGTTCTGATCCATATATAACAAACATATCATATAAATTTATATATGCTATATCACGGCAGCACCTCCAACAATTACCTGAATTACATTTTGGCACAGAGTATTGTACAACAAGGAGGTAAACAATCCATATGTGCTGCCCACCATCATTAAGTTGATAGATTCTTAAGATGTCTACCTTTCAGCTGATCCCCACTATTAGTTCAACCTTCGTTTACCAATGATACTAATCTTTTGTATTAACGTTGTCCAATACTTGGAATTGTATAAAGCATGGAAATTATTGCATGCATGGAGCTCCAACAGGTAGCCTAGTGGTCATGCTCATTTCAACTGTGAGACAGATCTCATTAGCACTGCTGCCTTGCTGCTGACGGCTATTGCCACTTGCTGCATATTTCCTTATACCAACAATACCAAGTACATACATTTGTTTTTCCTGAATCCAATGCAACAAGGCAGAGCATGAGACTCGAAGATAAGAGTAAGATATATAATAAGCCTTTCTTTCTGCTGGCTTCCTATCATTTGCTAATTGCATCAAGTATTCTGGGAACTTGAAGAATATCATTTCAATTGTTTTATATATGTGCCCATATGTTTTAATACAATGTCATCGTCAGGATCACCACCACAACATCGAAATGTATCTGGAGATTAACAGCACAATACAGAAAAATAAAACAATTATCCACAGCAACAGCAAATGAACAGTTACTGCACGGACCAGAATCAAGGATTGCAGTATGCAATGACCCACATTTACACCATAGGTCTCTGCATGATTGAAGGTATGGACAGCAGTAACAACTTAGAGAACCCATGGTTAATCGCGTTATATAATTCTGATGAGCCCAGACAGCAATTTCAATTCGTGCCACAGTATTCCCAACCAAGGAACTCCCACAGTACTCCGCCCTTTGGACCTTCCAAGTGAAATCCCCATTGGACGCCTTAATACTTTGTTCCCCAGCTGAATTCTCAAGGTGAGCCATCGAACTCTTCCAGCACACCTCTGAAGGCCTGTCCCTGTACCCATGGCAACAGATCTCCAAAGGCATCCCGAAATTTCTTCATCCTTGCCCAACACCCAAGGCATACCGCAGTACCTTTATCTCCAGCCAAACATTCAGCAGGAAACACAGGGCACTCAGCTCTATCACCAGCTGAACTTCCAACAACCTGATGGCCTGCCAAATGTTTCTGTTCAGCAGCAACCTGGGTACAAGCATGACATCAAGGACCCTTATGCAGGATCAACTTATCCTCAACCAGAGAAGACTCCCAGGGTGCAACCCACAAATCTCCCAGTGACTCCTCAAGCACCACCCGGATTCCAAACGATGTACGGAGTGCATACCCCTCATCAACTGCCCCTACATTGCACACCGCAACCATTAGTTATGCTTTCACCTGTGCCACAATATCAACCTAACAAGAGTAGGAAGCAGTTTCCAAAACTGCTAAAGAGGTTGGTTACAACACCACCGGTTCAGAAAACAGTTATGGATATAATCGCTGTACTACCATACGTTCCAGAAATATCAACCGAAGAGTTTGAAAATGTTCGGCATGTCCTTGGCGTGAATGCAATATTTCTTGTCCAGGGGGGTTTCTGGCCGCACAGTCTTATAACCGCCAATCATATACACAAACACCTTGCTGCTCAAATGGTTCAAACATGAACCACATTCAACAAATGAAATTATTCATTCGTCGCCGGATTTGCCAAAAAAAGAATTCACACATAACCCTTCCTTAAACTGGCTAAACCTGCAACTTGATGAACCACTGCACAGGGATTCAACTGTGGCCAACTTTATCCAGTCGTATGAACAATAAATGCCAGTCCCCTTTTTGGATAATAATGAGTGAACAAGACTAGGACATATGTGGGTTCAAAATGTATTTGAAACCGGTTAGCAAAGAGGTCAGGGAAAAAGGGTCCGGAAAATAACAAAAAGGGATTGGTGACTAATGATGGAATCGAGTGCCGGACTAAGATGTAAAATGTGAATATTCCTCCATTTGTGAACTCAAACATTACTGTGATAGTTAGAAACAAATCTCCGGATAACAAGACCATGGTCCACACTCAATATGTGGCGTAATGTACTGTTGTAAAGCTCTGACAGGAGATCCTTCAATTAATATGGAACTACAGTAGACCCAAAGTGTCTGAGAACCCTTTCAATTGGGCAGCACAGTTCAAGAGCACATTTATGGATACCATTTTGAATGACAAGTATTGGGAAATGTATATAAATGGGCAGGTGATTTGGGCTGTACTGTATAATTCAATTTCGTATACTTTCCAAAGACTTTCAGCCCAAAAATGAACACGATGTCAAGCTTTTCCTGATAGATTGGAATATCGAACTAGCAGGGAAAGGTTCTGAGCATGCGATCGTTTTGGTAATTACCCGCTGATACCAATAAGGTGAAAAGAGCCACTAGTAAATTTGAACCAGAACAATTCCAGTGCTGGAGGAGATAAGAATGCCCAGGACAATATAGGGGGAGAAAAAGAGCAATATGTACATTGATCAAAATCTGTAAGTGGATTAGAGTGAATAAAACCGGAATTCAATTCAATGTTATATAAATTATGCATCCACTTGCGACTGAAATCCTATCAGAATTGGTGTATTTTATCTGGTACTCTGGAGTCTGGGTGCATCGGAACGACTAGCAATTTAGATCATCTATGAGATAATCAGGGATCACAAACTCAAGATTACAGAAGCCGAGGAGCAGATCACCACATTGGATGAACAATCGAATATTGATATATCAGATTTGGACGAATGTATTGAATACAATCAAAATTTCTTTCAAACATAAGTGTGAAAAGAAAGATCTCAAGCCTCTGGGTGCATTCCTGGTGTGCCAGTAAAAGAAGAATAGATTTCCAGGCCACAAATATATTATCACTAACCGGTAACATACGTGGCGCATAAAATCTGGGCCATATGGTTCATTGCCGGAAGATGGGTCAGAGATGCTGATATGATCGGCCTGGTCCTTGAAAATGAGATCGTCCTTGGGAAGACCAATATGTCTCTTGCTTCAGTTTTGTTTTGCAATGTTCAGACTGAGAGAGTGGTTTTTTGACAGGGTTCGCGGATTCTTTGTGGTCAAACTCAGGACGAATGGATTAATAATGTTTAGTTTAAAAATCCTGGATTCCCACCAGAAGAACCGGGTTGATACCCATTAACAAAGAACATTGCAAAACTGTGCTGGCAGCTGGGGATCATGACAACACCACCCTATGAACAGTAGTGTCTGGTATCAGTCACCGAACCAATCTTGATTGTCATCCTTCCTGAAGTATGCGACATGTTTAAAAGTGTCATAACATATATGTCGTATGACACGAATTTCACAATAAATGATTTGTTGGACCCAGACTATCACACACTTGAAATAAAAATGATAACCCCTGTGCCAACGAGCCGGATGGAAGGTGAAACATCCTTGTCTGAATATTTGAAATCTTGATTGCATGAGCCGATCTGAACTGTCAGCAAAAACTTATCAAGTCAGATTATTGCTTCGCAATCTTTGACAGATCACACCGCCACAAAGGGCCTGATTCGCAGGGTTGGAGTGCGGCTGTGGAGGTCAAGAGCATATGTATACTGCATGTCACAGCAATATCAGCCGATCATTCCCACCATGACTGGGTCAATCCGACAATATGGATGTTCTCCAGCGTGCTGATTATTTCTGGAGACACAATATTAACTGTGCTGCATGGAGCAGAATCACTCCTGCTTACAGTTCGGAGTTTGACACAAGGCAACATGGCTCATGAGGCTCCGTACGAGCAGATTATCTGGACCCTGACCATGAACCATCCGGCCGTTGTCAGAGTCTATACTAGCTGATGAAAAATCGTTTGTAAAGATGTCCAAAGAGGAAGAACATATTGTCAACATGATGTGGATCACAGTAAAACAACAAATTCTACACCCTCATGTGAAGATATAAGTCTCCAGGTATTGGAGGTGCCTCCCAGGTGAACCAGTAGATATTGGTCGGTTTCCATTTGGTATTGGGGAATATAGAGGACAAGAATGTCAGGGGCGAGTGGAATCAAAGTTGGTCTGAGATCGATGTATGCAGTGAACCTCCATTCATCTGGTATCTAATGAAGGACTTTATTCAGATGCTTGTACATAAGCCAGCAACATATCCACATGCCAGGGTAGAAAAAGATCCCATAGAAGCTGAAGTATTTGTGTTGTCCAACCCTGCTCTTCAGAAAGCGGTCCAATTTTGCCCTCTCTCTGGCCAGGTGCGACATCTCCAATGGTGAATCGAGCATTCCTTGGGTGTCCATGTCGATACATTCTGGATGTACGAATGGATGGAATTGCACCAATGGACCGAGATGCAACTGCGATTCCAAGATTCTCCCAACCCCTCATTATTCATATCAACTTCAAAGGTTGTTGGTACAGTGGTTAATTTAACAGCAGCAAATCATGCAGTTATCACAAAAAAGTTCTGGGTGTTAAATAAACAAAGTCAGGCATTGGCTCGAGTGGTACAATCAGGGCAAAGCCATGTACCACCCGCATGGGTGCTGGATACAGGGTCAGACGGTTATTATAATTGGTTCAGTTAGCTCCTACAGAGATTTGCAGTTACAGAAATAAGGGTCTTCCATAGGTTTATAAATTTTTCTGACATCACCATCAATATAATACACCTGATGACCAATGAACTTGAAAGTAACACCAAATGGCTTATACATGAATGATGAAGATGGTAATAATTTTTAAGTCAGGAAATCTTTGGAATTCCCATGAAGGCCATTGATATTTTTCATAATCCTACTAACTTATTCGTTTGAGAAGGTATGGCTCTGTTCTTTTGTTGGAATAAAGGTCATTTGTACAGTTGTACTTGAACTTGTTTTGCAAGTTGCTGAAGTTCAATGTTGTTTTATTTTATGGAGTTCACAGTTGTTTTATTTTATGGAGTTCATGGTTGTTTTGTTTTAAGACCAGGTATTTCATAAAAAGGTTTATTGTACATTTCACGGGATTTGTGTAATAGTCACTTGAGACTGAAGTTGTTCACCATTTCTACCAAGCAAATATAAATATGGTCCAGCGGCAAGAGTCTTGACAATGAATTGCAAAGTAATTAGCTGAAGTTCCAAAGGCAGGGTTGATGACTTCTGGACTAGACTTTCAGATTCTACATTTTCGATTTTGTTGGAAGATATTGATTATTTGTCATGAGTCTTGTACTCCACATTGTCGATAGTATTGGAAGATTCATTCTTTGTCCTGAATCTTCCACACCCCATTCTCAGTTTTATCAGTGGATTCAATCTTCGACTTCTACATTGTCGATAGTTTCGGATGATTCAACATTGCCGGTCAGACCGTCCTTCATGGGATCATGCCCATTACCTCAGCCACGAAGGGTTTCGCATAGTTGAACTAATTTTGGAATGTACTTTGCTTGTGCTCTAACCTTAAGTTTAAAAGCAAAGCATTGGGGTTCTGCCTTGAATGACTGAATCTTGCGCTGGACACTCCCCAGATGTCCTACCTCATGGCACTTACAGAAACCCTCTCACTCAGTTCATGCATTGTTTACAGGAGAAGTCATCTTGATTGGTGCAAATTGTCACATTTGAAGATCAAGATTGTGGCAGTCAAAATATACAGTTAGTTCATTCTAAGTTAAGCCCGGAATTGTGAATCATTTTCTCTCGTATTTGATCTTTTTTTGTCATTCTCGTGAGGTATGCTTCAGCCATTTATTGTCCAAAGATATCACATCATGCAACCACACAGTGTCTGCGATCAGGACACCTGCAATAATCACACCAGTGCCAAATTCTCATTTGTACCTGAGCCAATTGTTGGGACCTATTGGTGTGCCTGAATATATATCCTCATAAGCTAATATATTTGAATACCAAATGATGAAACGATTACTTGATATTTTCATTACCTTTTTGGATTTTGAACCATATTGGTTATAGCTGTGGTGTTTATTTAAGACTGACTTATACAGGATTTAGAATACACTATATACATTCTGACTGCTGAGACATTTATGAGCTACTCTGCAACCTATCCATGAACTGAGTAAGAGGTACTCTGTGACCAATACATGAACTGAGTGAATGGTTCTCTGCATGAGCGGAGTGTGGGAAGATCTAGGGACTTTCTGGGGCCCCTGCCAGTAATTTAATGGCAATACTTGTACTTTACTAGTCAACTTGAGATTAGGTATTACTCGCCTCCTGACTTCTTATACTTACCTATCTGAATCCGTTAAAGCTCATAAGAACATTACACATTAACTGTGTTGAACATCACCTCATTTACCATTAATAAATGAAATATATTTATATAGGCCAAACAATGGGATGTGTCAAAAACATATTATGTATCACGATAGTGTAAAAGAGTCAAGTATCATCAATCTAAAAGGACATTACGTGCAATGGTTTTAGTGTATTGAGGTGAGTACGTATGATCTGACATATTGTTTCCATTGTGTCATTGCAGGGTGAAACACCTATGTATCATCTCGGGATCTTCTTCAGTGTCAAGTATTGTTTCGTACAATATGCAATATCTTCATGAGTTTATTTTCTCTCTTATTATTCAGAATGCTTAGTGCAATACTATATACAGACATTCTCAAATTGCCATGACGAGATTGAAAGTTACATGGCAGTTGTGGAAGAAAAGTGTCTCGAAAGAAGATCATTCCCACAAGATCATGTTTATCCCTTTCCTGACCGAGGTTACCATCCACAGTTCACAACCGCATAGTATTTTTAAGGTAAGTGTAAGTCATCTATAACTGCTGGCACATCAACTAACTCAACCACTGAAAGGTACCAAACAATGCCAATAACCTTTCGGGCGTATCCCCAAATTCTTGATCATTTCCCAATGAACATGCTTGACAAACTTTCATACGATGTTTTAAGGCTAATATACCTATTGGTGGTCTTAAGACGGCACGCCCTTTCAGCTTCATATTAGCTCTTATACTGTACTGCTTTTCGAAATACAGGAACCTGCAGGTTTCAATAGTCAGTTAATATTCAATAAGTTGTATGTCAGGTACAGGGTTATTCGGATGTACCTAAGGTCTCGTTACACATTGCTTGCAAACCACTTCACTGCCTGCATGCCTGTAAGTTGCTATACAGTTATACATTATACTCCACCGTAACTTCCTGCATCATCGGTCTACTATGGGAACCTTTTGGATGTACTTAACATTGGTATAGGATATTTGAAATCCATTCTACTGCCAACATGCCTGGAAGTTGGCATACAGTTGTAAATAATACTTCACCTTAGGTTGCGTAAACGTAAGTCAAGTGTTACGGGGATACTTAGTGACTTAAGTATGGCCGCCTACTTCCATAGGAGTCGTGTGTATCCCAATGATAGTCTTCCGAATCATTGTAGTCAGGAAAGACCTCGTAGTCTTCTATTGGGAGGTTATGATATTCGGAGAGGAGTTCACAGGTGTAAAACCAATGAAAGTATTCGTACTCGATATCGTAGGTTTGAATAAAGATACTCGCAATACGGAAGTCGTATGGAGTCATTGCTCGTTCGTACAAAGCGTGAGTGTAAAGAACAATAGAATCGAGGTCTCGAAAATTCATAGAGTATATGGTAAAGATATTATTCTTGAAGTAGAAAAACAACAATAATATTTTAGTGTCTTGTCCGCTGGTGTGTTCTGACTGTGGATTGCTGCTAGAGCTTGATGTTTTACTT
>MU122426.1:10910-45623 GCA_014904905.1 Wilcoxina mikolae CBS 423.85 | reverse complement strand
TGGTTCGAAGGAACTTCTTTTGGCCAGAGATGGAGAAATTCATCGAAGACTATGTCCGCTCATGCCCTGAATGCCAGAAGAACAAAGCAACTCGCCACGCTCGCTACGGACTTCTACAACCTCTCGAATTAGCATACCGTCCATGGGATTCAATCTCTATGGATTTCATCGTCGATCTACCTGTGTCTGATGGCTGTTCATCAGTCTGGGTTATCGTTGACAGGTTCACAAAGATGGCTCACTTCATACCATTAAAGGATGGCGAGAAGAAAGCCCCAGACCTGGTCAAAATCTTCCTGAAAGAAGTATGGAGATTCCATGGTCTGCCATCGAACATTGTATCCGACAGAGACTCCAGGTTTACATCTGCGTTCTGGTCTTCCTTGGTTGAAGCCCTCGATATTCAGTTGAAGATGTCTTCACCATTTCATCCACAGACTGATGGTCAAACGGAAAGAGTAAACCAGACGCTAGAGTGCTACCTGAGGAACTACTGCAACTACGAACAGGACAACTGGTCTGAGATGTTGCCAATGGCAGAGTATGCCTACAACAACTCACTCACTACCGCAACTGGCATGTCACCTTTCTTTGCGAATTATGGGTTCGATCCTCGAACGAATTGGCCCATTGAAGCAGAGGCAAAGAATCCGGCATCAAGGAACTATGTTCATTGGATGTCAAGTGTGCATGACCTGTGTCGAAAAGGTTTGGAAAAGGCACAAGAGACAATGGGGAGGTACCATGATAAGCATGCTAAAAAACCTCCAAATCATTCGGTTGGTGATCTAGTAATGCTAAATGGAAAGAACCTTAAGACCAGACGCCCATCTAGAAAGCTAGATGCGAAGCTACATGGTCCCTTCAAGGTGCTAAAAGTACTCTCACCCACCGCATTAAAACTTGAATTGCCTAAGCGCTGGAGAATTCATAATGCTTTCCATGTCTCTATCATTGAACCCTATCGAACAGCCACTGTTCCGATCAGACCTACACCAGAACTCGCCACCAGCGAAGGAAACGAATTGGGTTATGATGTACAAGGCTATGAATACGAAACAGGCTATGAGGTTGAAGAGATCATGGGCAGCCAGTATAGCAAGGGACGAAAGAAGGTGCTATACCTGGTCAAGTGGAAAGGGTATCCAGACGAAGTAGATTGGACTGAGGAACCTTATGAGAACTTCGATGATAAGGGGTTATTGAAGGATTATCATAAGCGGAATCCCCAGGCAGCTAAGGACAAGAGGTTGCGCTAGTACCTTTTCCCCACGAAGGGTTTTTAATGGCTAGCAAGACACCTAGGAAAAGGAATTGGTTTTTGGGGCACAAGGGGTCATATGTTTACCAAGGAGGAAAGGAGGAACTTTGGGTTTTGGGCACAAGAGGTCATTTTTACCAAAGGCAATGAAGAGCAGATTAGTATGATCGTTCAGAGACGAACTCTATAAGGAGGGGGGTAGTGTTACACCTCACGAGTTGTACACCACCAAAGGCCATCGGAGCGGGGTCACCTACGATCACTCGATCATAGCCGCATCGGGATAGTACAAACGCCATCCTTGGACGTCATCGAAACTACACCAGATATCACTCGCACCCAACGAAATCAGATGAGCTGTCATGCAGTCAACCACACCACTGATAAGGAGTTAAAGGTGGTTATTGGAACGATTCCCTGCCAGCTCATGCCATCGATAATGCGAAGACAGCTGAGAGGCTGTAGATACGAAAGCACCTGCGTTTGCAGCATAGCTGACGAAGCCTCTTATGTCCCTCTCGATCGAAAGGATACCATTCGCCTGGAAGCAAAGAGATCGAAAGGATACGATAGGTCCGGACCACAGAAGTCGGAAGGACTGATGTCAGTAGGGGTTCTATTCGTCTGAGTTAGAGATCTGAGCAGAAAGATACGGAAGGTCCGAAAGAGCGCTGAAGGGCATGAAGGGCATTGGAGCGAAGGGAAGGTTGGGTAGAGGAGCTCATGAGAAAAGCGTAGATAGAAGTAATTGTTAGAGCGAGAGGATAGAGGTATAAAGACCTCTAGAATCTTCGAGGGTAGAAGGGGCAAGCTTCTTGACGAGGAGAACAAGCCTTAACAATATACACATTGGAAAGCCAAACATCTTTGTCTTGAATCTTTATCTTTAGTGACTTTCACATCCTGAGCGAATCTTCATAACTTCCATCGCAAGCAAGTCCTGAAAGCAGTAAGGATACTACTTGTACTGGTAAACCTGGAGTGACGCTCCCGGTGTTACAGTAATATACTGTGGTAGAAAAAATGAGTAAGCAAAGTACATCGATGTGGTTTGCTCCAGTATTTGTACAAAAATGCTAATGTTTGAACATGACAAAAACAATCTTTTCAAATACTTGGTTTCTCTCTCAAACTACTGTGGTATTCATTCAGATTCATCTCATTAACACACTGTATTTTCATAACCTTCGAATAGGTTAAGGACTTGGATCCAGATTCATACCGTTGTGTGAAGTATTTTGACCACTTTTAACAGATTATTAAAAACCAGGTCTATAGTGATTAGGATCAGCGTGAATCGGTATTGATGAACAAGATGGAAAACAAATACCGTTGACCAATGAGATGCTTAGAGCAAATCCGAATTGCATAAATGCTAATTCGAGAAATATAGAATTGACTTGACAAAGGAATCAGTAGATGCTCAATCATATAATCAATGAAAGTCTTCGGCACCCATTCCGAAAAAAGGTTCGACTGATAAACCTCAATTATGGAAAGTTGGAGGCAAACAAGGACTGTTTAGAGCTGTCTGCACCTCTAGAAGTCATATACAGTGACAGGAAATGTGGCGGCCAACAGCACACACTGCCGGAAATTATACAAAGAGTTACAAATTAATCTACGTCAGCAAAAACAGATTTTTGTTGATTAAG
Organism: Wilcoxina mikolae CBS 423.85; assembly: GCA_014904905.1. Taxonomy (NCBI): domain Eukaryota; kingdom Fungi; phylum Ascomycota; class Pezizomycetes; order Pezizales; family Pyronemataceae; genus Wilcoxina; species Wilcoxina mikolae. The sequence continues at coordinate 42,707 of MU122426.1, read as the reverse complement.
GCTATTCAATGTTCTGCGCCCATGAACGCCGAAACACAATGTTGGCGTTGGCGAGATTGACACTTGAAGGTGCATCGTCGCGAAGATGTAATAAAACATTCAGAAAGCATCTATTAATGCTTCATGAACCTCGCTAAACAAAGCGGAAATTAATTCAAGCCACACAATTAAGGTTACAAATGCAATTTCCGAAGGCAAGTACACTTGTATACGAGTTTTCGTTAAACTAAGATCTAGCCTCAGACACTAATTACCAGCTTCAAGTTCACAATCTTATTTTCTCTCTACCACACCATCCGACTAAACTAAGTGCGATACTAGGAGTAGAGCAGCCGGTTAGATGAATTCAGTGGGAGGAGGAGGAGGAGGAGCGGCAGCAGCAGTAGAGCAACCGGTGGAGAGCCAATAATGGACGTACGCCAGCCTGCTTGCACCGTCTTGATGTACTTGTCAAGGCAGATCGATTAAGCATACCCACGAGTCAATTGGAGTCGATCTGCAAAATTTTGAAGGGGTCAGCCGTGGAGGAGTGCTTGGTGCAGCGAGTGAATTACTTTGAGGTAGTGTATACAAAGGCGGTTCGTAAATAATGATGGTGATAGTGATGGTGATAGTGATGTCGGTGGTGATGGTGGTGGCGATGGTGATGGTGATGGTGATGGTGATGGTGCAAATAAAGGGTGGAGCGACTGAAATAAGGCTTCAGGGGTTGAAGGGTGGAGAGAAAGTTCTAAGTCTGAAATCAGCAGGGACGAATTATACACTGGCTGGGATGGAAACATCTACATGGATCTTGCCATCGTCAGGCACTGCTCACTGATCAGAAGAGCCAATCGGTCATCTCAGCAATGATAATAAGCTTCCAACAACATAATCTGAGTAAATACAATACCATCCGATTGCAGAATCCTCAGAAACCTGGCAGTAACATCGGTAACCTCAAAAAGAGAAAAGCCTTTTTGCAGATGTACTAGCTATTGATCTCAGAATCAACCACCAAGGTGTCGATGAACAAGATGTTAAAGGTATATGATAAGTCTGGAGTATCAAATACTAATTTGACCACTGCTCTGTTGATCGCAAGAAAGGTCAACAACAGAGGAAAACTAAACAAGCAGTGTAGATAGCACTTCAGCAATGAGCATATGATGTATAAATACATAAAGTCAAAAGCAAGACTCTACAGAGATTACCCACAATTCCAGGTGTAACAGATATGAAGTATAGCGGCCAAGCCCTTTTGATATTCATCATTCTAAACCAATATATTCCTCTCCTGACTCAAAGTACCAGCGAAGAGGTTGTATAAGAGGTAGATGGGTATTGTAAAAACAAATTTCTATGTATGCATGGATATGCATAGATACGGTCGCAAATGGAAGTAAGCGATAAAGATATCAATTGTAGGTAAGGTATGTAAGATAATCGCTGGTATGGCAAAAGCACTTCACGAGGTTACTATATGTGTAGGGCACTCACCCGGCCTCGGCCGCCAAGTACACCTGCGATCCAAGTGCACTGACGAGGCCAAGCACACCTGCAATCAAGGTGCACTCAGGAGGCCAAGTGCACCTGCAGGTCACGTACGCCTGCCGCCCAAGTGTATTTACAAGGCCAAGTGCAATTGCGACCCAAGTGCACCAATGAGGCCAAGTGCATCTGTGGGCCATGTACACTTACAAGGCCAAGTATACCTGTGATCCAAGTGCACTTACAAGGCCAAGCGAACCTGTGACCACTATTACAGGTATTGACAAATTTGTGTCCAGGGTATTGTTGGCAACGATCGACAATATTCAGCCACTCAGAGTTCCCCCAAAATACATTGTTGTTCTTGATTTATCACGGTTACACATACCGAGTCAGTATCTATCTATTACTGAGAGGCTGAACTCATTATAAATTATTTACGACGGGTACATAGGGATTACATATATCATACTTCAGTGGGTCCTGTTTCTAATCGACAGTGGTGTAACATATATCATTATGTCCCAGAGTCTGGTCATGAGACTCAGACAACCACATGAACAGAAATTTATGTCCTCCCAGGTCCCTGATATGGAGGATATGACATGTGCGAAACAGTGTTGAAAGACCTGGACCCAGGTTTAGTATTTTCAGGATAATGCTGCAGTTGACAAATGGGAAGTCATAGTTGTCTCAAAAGTATAATAAGCTTGTGCTGTGTGCTTCCCATGGTTCACAGGTCGAATCCGAGGAATTAAACATAACAAATACAGAAATCTTAACCTGAAGACTGCTTGCGGTGATAATAGGTAGAGATTCAGGGACTACAATGGTCAACTGGGATCGGCTGTAGCCACCGAGGAGATATTGGTGACACCTGAGGCGGAGGACCAGCGCTTGGCACAGGTAGGTCATGTGCCAAACATACATCTGATTACAGTTACCGTATTCATGGGACTCTTAGCTACCCAAGAGATTCCCCCAGTATTTGCTATATCACTTGGTGATTGCTCAGGATTGCTTCCTTCTATATTATTCCCCAAGGTGAGAGATGCCGCTGGAGCTAATCTGGATGAGTAGCAGAAAAAGAAGTAGTTGCGGCAGAAGAGTTGCACACTATAAGTCCATAAATGATACCTATGGCTGGCAGAGTCAATAAGAAAGCACATGATATGGGTTCGGGTCATCTTGTTAGTGCACTTGGATTGCAGGTACGCTTTACACACATGTACACTTAGCATACCAAATCCGGTAAGTGGGCTTCATATATAGTTACCTTGCAAAGTGCTTTTGCATGGCAGCAATTATCATACTTTACACAGAATATACTACTGTATCACATATTTGCATTTGCAACTGTATCTATACATATCCATTCGTACGGTAATGTATATCTTACAGTCAGGCCAATATATTCATCTGCCAAGAGTGTGCCATTTGATCTGGAGGCAAAAGGTAACAGAGAAAAAATCCCTGCTAAATACCGAGATTGTTTCTAACGTTTTTAGTAAAGCCAAGACAGAGATATTGCTTCAGTACCAGCGAATTGATGATGTGATAAACCTGCCGCCTGGCCAAAAGCTAAGATATGGAAGTATCTATATTCTGTCACAGATTGAGTTGAGAACTATAAATGCCTGCATCGAGACAAATCTGCCCAATGATATGATTCAACAGAAATCACGGCCGAAATCTGTACCAATACCTTTTGCCAAGACAATGTATTCCAGCTTGAATCTCTGAGTGGACTACCTTGCTTGCAAAGAAGAAATAATCAACAATTTATACGGCCTTCCATTGGTGTTGCAGATTCTTGACCTTGTTGAATCTGCCAGAACATTTAGCAAACTTGATTTGTATGGAGCCAATCACTGTATTTGCATTATGGAAGATGATGAATCCAGGACGACATTCTTAACCCGATATGATTATTTCAAATACAATATCATACTATTCAATAGATCTAACATACCTCCAGTATGTTTGGTATATATCGACATTTTTCGGTGCCCATATTTGTACGACTTTCCTATGTATATTCTCAATGACATCTTTATACCCAATGAGTGCATATGATCAGTATTGCAGTAGCTGCTGCAGTTTGTATTAAATTAAATTGGAGACTTTGAGATGGACTTTCTCAGATGGATCATCGCCACTGACAGTAATGTCTTGAAAATATATCCAATTGCCATTATTGAAAATTGGTCCACTACCACTCTGTATTCAATATTCAAGACATTTTCTGTCTCACAACTAATAACTGGAATTCAACTACCAGTAGAAATATATACAACAAACTGCACTCATACCGAACAAGCTGAAAAAGTCTGCAGTATTGAAAACATGGGTGTAGCCAAGGCACACAGATAACAACTTCCAAAAACTGAACAAAGAATCAAACGAGGTACAGAGTGTGAAACACTTCTTCCAAGCCAATGGGATCATCCTTAAGACAGAGTATTGTGTCGTTTCAACTGTTGGGATCTTGAAACAGTTTGATGTTTTTGGAACACTTCAACCAATCAATTGATACTGCCGAGAATAAAGGTCAACTAAGCAGCATTACAATACATACTGTTGTGAACTGCAAGCCATCATTGAGACATTTAGGCTATAGTGATACTGTTTGAATGGTCGCCATCAGAATATCTTGATTCAAGTGAAGAAAAGAAAATATCATTTGTTCTATAATATCAGAAATACTCTGGAAGAGACAGGTCGGATAGGGGTAGATTCTACTATTGAACAACATTGTCATCCACTATCTGGAAGGCAGAAAGAACAGTGAAGGTGATCCAACTACAATATTTGATTGAATAAGCCTATAGGTTACCTCATTGGAATATTGGGATCTTGGACACATGCTGTCAAACACTACAATGACCTACAGGAGGTAATCATGATGCCTCTGGTAACTGTGATATTATCAGTTGACATCAAGAAATAACATAGTCAATAACACAATGGCTGTATCTGATGCCAAAGATGAGATACAAGGCTGTATTGTGAATGGAAATCTGACCTATAAGGAGATATGTTATATCTCTGCATACAACATTTTCTGTTGTGCAGTGATAAGTTTCTTTCATGGCACCCTCAATTAAAACCATACTCGATACCTTAAAACTGCTTAGTTAATTTCAAGTAATTTCAATTGACCTCAAAAGAACTACTATATTGGGCGATATGTGACTGGCTACCAATTATGCCATCGAAGCAAAGCCCAATGGGATCTTCATCCGGTCATCAACCTATCGCTCTTGTCACAATCATGACGGTAGGAAGACATTTCAATCGAATTCGGCACACTCTTACCTGAATTGACTGTGTGTAAATACTGTAACATCTTAGTCATTGTCAATCTGTGCACAAAAATATTGATCCACCTACATTTTCCCAGAGATATAGATTTACTGCAGCTGGCCACGCTCTAGTTCCCTGGTGTAACAAGTAAATATACCATTCCTGACAAAATCACCACTGTTTGAAGTACTCAATTAATGTGTCTATTCTGATCAAGTTTATGCTTTAACATGAATACCAGTTACCGGATGTAAATCACATTCTTCCCACACCTAGATATCAATGATGTGCAGCAGAACCCGACAATGGGACAGTATCTTCGCACCTGCTGCAACGAGGAGGATGAATAAATCGAGCCCATGCCATTAATGCAATTCGTATACCACAATACAGTGCACACATTGATGAGGATGATTTCCTTTCAGGCCAAGTGCAACTACCTTCAGACAGTCTAGATCAAGTTTTCAAAACACTCCAAGTACTTGTATTCAGAGTTCCAATCGTACTCTGTAAGATCTTGGCTTCAGCAGATACAGCAAAATCTCAAAAATAACTTGCACAGAGATCAAGTCTACCAAATATAGTATACATGTAGGAAAAATATTATTTTTAAGGTTGCAGAAAAGGTCTCTGTTTCTACTCAAAAGATCACGACGATTACAGTAATAAAGAAGTTGAGTTTCATGCATGGTGCTAAATATATTTTAGGTAGAGTTATCAAGATGAATACTTACAGGTTTAAAATATCAAAGATGATCCTTGTACACAATCTATTTTACCTCTTCCTCCTTGATAAAGACTGACCATACAGCGACGGCCAACAAGTACCCCAACCACAGGCAATCACTGTTGATAGTATTGATGACTCTCTACCTATCAGATACTTAATTCCAAACGATACAATCAGGAGCTATTCCATAGCGCGCAGCAAACCATATTCAGCTTCCTGAGTGCCAGCAGGTTGCTACAGATGGAATAACAAAACTGTGTAAGAGCTTTAGCAGAGGTTTCATCGGATGCATCGCCTGAATACAGAGTAACAATCAACATTATCGTAAACCAGTCAGAAATCTACAGAAAGTCATGGTTTTACAGTTTTCAGGAATATTGAAAATCAATTGAGTCTTCTAGGTTTCTTTCCATTGTTGCTTATTTAACTCAGCCCTGTATTAATGGAGTGGTCACGGATTTTACCATTGTGAGTGGACATGGAGTGTTTCCAGTCAGCGGAATTCGTCATGAAACAAGTATGATTCATTGATAGACCATAAAACATAAACAGAAGAATAAAGGTAATAGTATATAATGTTGCATATGTTAATTTAAATATGATGTAGCCATGATGATCTGTACATAGAGAAGATAATAATGAAAAGTCAGTGGGAATGTTTGATTATATCCTGCACACAAGCACCATGAGTGTTCAGTAAATATACTGAATAACCTCCGGCCTATTATCGTCCTCACGATGTGCAACTGTACAGTAGCGCTTATCTTACCCATAGACTAATACAAATCATCACTTCACCTGGTGCGGTAATCATATCTATTACAGTCTCATGTTTAGACCCATACTCACCTTTTCAAGCATATCCAACTCCACATACCTGAAATAATTGAGTCCAAGAATTGTTGATACTCCATTGATGCTCACTTTCATTCTTTGTATCTACACATACCTTATTTTTAGAAATATAATAATATATTTTTTCAGTGTTGTGTATTAATGATTTCTGATCTTATACATCATTTCTATGTTTATAATTCGTAGATTATTACATAACAAAAGGGTTGACATAGCATTAACTCTTACCTAAAAGATGGACTGCAATAATTTATTTCATGAATGGGAGCTGTTATACTATAAGTTTTATTCAATCAAACCTTGTCTATAACACTGCTATAGTTCAATATTTGATTGGAGAATCACATTGTTGATGGAACAAAATGATTTTACACAATGATTCTGGTGGCCAACTTTGCATAGTATATTGATTAAGATACTATACTATCATATATGTAACTACTATTTGAATTTCAGTTCTTTTTACGACTATCCATATCGAACAATAAAGATTGTATCTTATTGTGGTCATATATCACATGGCCATAGCTGCAACTATTGTAGCAGGACTTTTCTTATAGATAAAAATCTTTAAAATGGATTAGGTATTTATGCAGACTGTGATACAAGATGCAAATATGACATTACTAATATCAATTTATTGTAGTAAATTGTCAATAAATTAAGGTTTTACTTTCATTATGAATATAATTAAGATTGAGTTATGAATACTAAATGTCTGTATATCGCTGATATCTGGGGCTGTCAATAGTTAAATATTAAATATCTTTACTCCATATTAGCCGAAAATATATATATATATCATAGTCTGGGTATTGAAATTATGAAAAAGTAACACATATGACAATACATACCAAGTAATATCATTATATAAAATACTGTAAATATCTATAACATGATAATCTGTAACTGAAACCCATTGTACACCGTAATGATATATTCTAGTGAATTGGACTTCTGAATTATAATTAGTGCTGGAAAATGAATGCCAAGGCAAATAATTGAACCAATGCAATCTTGTTACAATTTGTGATTCTAGTCAATAGTGTAATATCAACTGTACAATCAATGTAAAGAGATCTATCGACATTTTTCCTCTGAGTCAACATCGACTACTTTTAGGAGGAGAATATTGGTAAGCCATTGGTGTTATTAGTAGGACTCTGTCAAGATCACTTATTATCAAACAAAAGGTAGTTTGTATTATCTTGATTGTTGTATATGTCAAGTTAGATGACTGTTGAAGCTTTTAATTCGGTAGAACTATATCTCCATGTACACTCTCGAAAGTAGTGTTCTGTATGTGACCTTCCTACTGTTTTGTATTCCTCTAGAATCAGTTGTTTTCTTTCAATGATTGAAAGGTATTTCAATACTGCTTTATTGATTGTGTCAACTACCAATCAAGGTTCATCATCATCATTCAGTTCTGCATTGTCTTTGCCTTCACTTTTCTCCTCATTCTTATCAGTATTATTAACATCCTTGTCTGAAAATGCATCAATTGTAACTCCAATTACTGCCAACATCTTTCAATATATTATTTTAATCTTAACAGCTATTGTTCTTCGTAATACAAAGTCTTTCTCTCACTGCAATACTGCTTCTGCTTTTGCCATCCACTTTCTTTCTTCTGCTGTTTTCCCCTTCACACATTTCTCAATCCAATTCCCCTTGTCTTCCTTGCCAACATAGTTTAATTCACGTATGAACTTGGCTGCACACCTTTTTTTGTAACATTGTTTTGGCAGTATGTCTAGTACCCAGCCCTCATCTACTTTGATCCCAGCTATGCCTTGGTAAACTTTATGATATAGTTACATGGCATGTTTTATCAATTCACCATGTTTGCCAGCTGTAAGTACCAAAGTCTTTTTTTTGATATCTGTGCAATGTATACTGCTTTGTAATATGGTTTATATGAACATTGTTTTCCAGATGTTGAAAGTTGGCTGGGTGGGGATTGGTGGATATTTTATATTTATAGGTTTAATCAGGTTTGATCCTTAAAATCATGGTTATAGTGGGTCGGAAATTTGTAATATGTTTGAAACATATTAATAATAAAAGCAACATCTGTTCAAATTACTGCAGCAATCATTCCATTTGACCTGATATCTTTTTCATTGGCTAGTAGCTGAAATAATTACCAGTTACACAATGAATAATCAGTAGATGTCTCAGGAATATTATATTACCTGTGACTAATATTTGTGTATTATTAAACAATAACAATGAATATAGTTAGAATAGTGCCAACTTACTGCAGCTTGTGACTCAGTCATTTATTCGACTACATTTGAAGCTTCCAATAGTATATTTTTGGATGTAATATATTGTTTTTTGATTGACCATGTTGGGGGTGGAAAAGGTTTATTCATCTTGAAGACTACAGAAATACAAATATATCCTGTAGATTCTAGTTATTCTGCATACTGACTTTGACTCTCTTAATATTCCATCTTACCTAGCAAATGTTCAACAACAATCAAATCCATCTGAAAGAAGATATGAAATGGAATCTGATAGTGTACATACGTATATAGTTAATCATACAAATTCTTTCACTCTTACCCAACTATGTAATTAGAATTGACACTAAACAGCCAGATATATTGTTTTCAAATATATACATAACGGCAATATACTCAAAATTGAACACAAAACTATTATCAAAAGAATTGTGACAACCAAGCTGAACGATAAAGATTATTCAATGTACAAGCATGACAGTAAACTAACCGAATCTAATTTTCTGGATATGTATTCAGAAACATGGATACAGTTAAACTACAGCTGTATTGACTACACCCATAGTCTACGAAAGTATTCCTTTTGAATGTCCATGTGATTGAACACCATGATGTTGATTACCTCACAGTTATTGCTGATGAAATTTCTAATACAACATCTTGCAAATGGATACTTCAAAGGAGTAAGAGGTAGCCACAGTGAAGAAGAAGATTAAACAAGTTACTATACCCAATGAGTAATATTGATTTTGGCAATTGATATTTGATTGGTTTTCAACATGTATACAACCCTGACCCTGCAGGGTGGCTAGGCAATGCTCAAGCAGGTAGAATAGCATATTGAACTTAAGTTGGTAAATATATCCAAATATGACAAATTGTATGCCAGAATATAAGAAATCAAAAGAGCTCAACAAAAGATGATATGGAATTCTTCAAGCTGAACAGAAATGTGGAGTATTTTTGGTTGGGGAGAAGAGTGTGAATGTTGTCAATGAAAAATATCCATCCATGATCTACAATACTCACTTTGAAGGCTACCTTCATGGCCAAAATAAAATTTCCTTCTATCCTTCAATACTTGGTATATTTGATGTACTATATCTGGCACCACTACTTAAATACTCCTGTCAGCAGCTTCAGCAGTATGTACAGTATCAGATGTGCGGGCCCCATCAGCAGCACCGGCAGTACCTTAACCACAAGCTATAAAGAAATAATTAATATTATTCTCAGCCTGTGATACAATGTAAAATGATCGTCAGATGTGATTTGAAGCCAATTTTGTGCATTGAGATATCCCATTTGGGAATACCAATATCAAAGACAATGTTAACTTTGCTGGATACAGTACCAATATTACTACTGGCAACTTTTCTCAGATCTCATCCGATTTCTTACACACTGTTAATATGTCGTAATTTCAAATTCACCAATCCTCCAGATGATGAAATGGGAAATCTAAGTGAATAGGAGAGTGGGTTTTTTGGATGTACTTTAATGTTCAATTTCTCGTTCCTTGAAATAGTTGACGGGTGAATTATTGGGATGAGGCTTAAAATTTGGATATCCAATCAATTCAATATGTAATAGCAGATGATACCAACAATATGATAGTGAACTGCAATGAACTTGTTCCCTGAAGTAATCAACCACAGAGTATCATTGTATCATTTTCATGTAGCATATTGTAAGGACGAACGTCATCTTTCAACTGCATATGCATAGATACAGTTGCAAACGGGAAGAGGTGATTAGATATCAATGGTAAAGTAAAGTATGTAAGATATTTGTTGACGTGCCAAAAGCACTTCGCGAGGTGACTATATATGTAGGGTGCATATCTGGCCTCAACTGCCAAGTGTACATGCATGGCCAAGTGCGCCTACAACCCATGTGCACATACAAGGCCAAGTGTACCTGGTACTGCCATTATTCATATGTACCATTCATGGTACAATTTTATATATTGATATTATTGCATTGATGAAGACTTTTAACTTTAGATACCTACCATAACATCTCACTAACAATTTTCAATAACTGCATGATGTATAGATGATTATATATGATACAACAGTATTCCAAAGTATATCACAGCTGTATATAACAATTTGACTGACATTTTAATAGTATAATATTCTACAAGTTACAGAGACAGCTAGTATACAATATTGAAAAGTAAGTGTTAATATAATATTAACCGATTTCAGAACAAGAAAAAAGAACTTGTTCAATTACACTTCACTAATTTGTTTATTGAACATATTTTGACAGTTTTAAGTAACTAAACAGAATATTGACAGCTTGTTCAAATAACACTTAATTGAATTCGACTTAGGGAAAAGTTACAAATATACTGTAATAATGTCAAAAACATTATTTGTTATGTATGATAAACAGTTGGATAGAAAGTACAAAATACCATTGAGCTAATACATTTATTGATCAATAGATGTATATGTAATGAGTGATATTAACCACATGACAAACTAATCTTTTTTAGAAATTGGAGATATGTCCCAGTGTATCCAACCAAATCGTGTGAAACAAATGTCCGCCTACTCATGGATTTGGAACTGAAAATTTCAAGGAGTTGAGGCTGTGTACAATTGTGGAATTAGACAAAGGAAAATAAACAGATTTTGACCTGGACTGCAGGTATGTAACCTGAATCTATTCCAAACACAAGGTATAATACCGACAGCAAGTCATGAATACCAAAGATTGACGTATGTCAGACTAATTAAGCTAACCATGTGAAGTTGTGTGCAATCTATACATCGCAAACAGGCTAGTGCATTGTCATTTCGTATGAGTGCAATTGCACTCTCCTGCCATGATAATTGATACACATCTATACCAATAGTTATTTATGTTCTTGTTTGCATCAGTATCTACTGAATTGAGACATATCAATATTTAAATGCTCTAATACCTTCATACTGGACTTAACAATATGATTACTCTTTCAGCAATATATAAGTTTCATTTAGAGAATTCGTGATTGATCCATTTTGGACGCTTTACTACTCATGTCCTACAACAACCATTATCTCTTGATTGTTGAATTGGGATAAGTATAGCCATCAGTTATAATGATTAATGGTTAAAGAGAGATTTAGGAGGCCAATTATTTGTGGTTGATATATTACCGACCTTGATGGCCTGTAATACTGAGAGGATCACGGCACATTTTGCAGCTAAAGTGGTATCATTATCGCTTTCAGAACATGTTTGTGATAGATGTTATGAAGGTTTGCTGAGAATTTGATAGTCACTAAACGTTCAAGACAAAGATGTTTGGCTTCCAAATCATATAGTGTTATGACTTCATTTCCACATTGTAATTGAAGACACAAGGGTTTCATGTTTAGTGTTGCGGTTGCCAGCAACGGAAAGACTCGAACCTGAGTAACTAACAACATTAAATATACCTTGCATGGCTGCCATTGTACGGCAGCGATTATAGCACCTACAGACAATCATAGTGAAATGTATTTTTTCAATTGTAACCATATCGACCCCAATTGATATTCATGTCAGTACGATTCATTTCTAGCCTGAATTCTCTCTTATATACATCAGGCCGCTTGCCCTTCCATCCTCAGGACGTCCCGAAGTCTTTATACCATTATCGTCATGATCTAACATTTACTTCTATCTAGACTTTTCTGATATGCATTACCAAACCACTCTTTCCACAGTATACTCTTCTTAGACAACTACCCATCCAATTCGTAGCAGGATCTTTCATACCTTGCAAGTAAGATCCCCTTCTTGGGCCAATGGATTTGGTACTTTCATCAGTCCTTCATACTTCTGTTGTCTGGACATATTGTATCCCTTTGGTCTCTTAGTCACCATGTGAATGATATTCATTTCATTGTATGGGGTATTGTTGTAATATGTATGTATATTTATGGTCATCAAAGGCGTCTTCAGTTATGATTCACTATCTGATACTTATATATCAACAGTGTTTCAGTTGTCCTTCATAATTTTGATAGACTTAGATGGCAGAGTATCAAGTCAATAACCACAATCCATTCCATATCAGTACAATGATTGATTGCATAAGTGCTAATAAGATATTGTTTATAATGGTAAACAAACAAGTGATATTTTAACGAGATCTGATGTTGAGCTGCACTAGCTCTCATACCATCCCAATTAAATTGTTGATCCAGTGATGGTTGATTACTTTACACCGAGGGTCACTGATTATTTAAAACCTGGATATAAAAACATGAAATCTATTGATTTCGTAGAAAGTATATCTTCCTTAGACACATTTTATTGCTAATAATATCATGCAATACATGAAATATTACTACTAATTTACGAGACAATTTAATATAATTCAGAAATTGTCGAAATTGCCTTAACATTATATTTGTAGGTACCACGCACAATATTGAAAATTATAGATGATTCAAAACAGACAATGTTGGCTGCCTAAATGTGAATATTATTAAGAATTGTTCTTATTATTAACAAGATTGCATTTTTTACTTTGAAAATTGTATGGTCTCGTATTCCTCACTCATCTTCTTACCAAATATTTCTTTTGACAGAGTTCCCCAATGCTTCTATATTAAAAATTTATTTAATGAAATACTGTTTTTGTTATTACTAACTCTGATAAATATTTAATAATTGATCTATCTACTTATCATTGAAAGAGAGTCCTCGAACATAGATTATTGATCATCACATCAACTCAACCAAATTCTCTATTCCTGCTTAGTGTTGGCAAGCAACAGTCGGAAGTTCAAACATTTGACTAACCAGTTCGGTTCGAGCGAAGCAGATCCTTGACAAGCCATTCGCATCAAACCCCACCATTTCGGCCCACGATTTCGAACAAAAATAAGTAAGCCAATTCTTGTCCGAATTCCGGGATTTTGGACGTATATTGTAGCTGGGATCGAGCGCTTTTGAACACGCTAATGATCAAGGCAATCGGAAAAGACCTCGCTTACATATTATCGTTCGAAATTCAATGGTTCGCGAATCGGTTTGTGATAAACAGGTTGAATTTGACAAATCCCAGATCGAAATCGAACCGAATCCCTGCTTGGATCGATCCGTCTTGAACCGATCCGGTTTGTTGCCATCACTATTCAAGATTCATAATATACTGAAATTTAAACAATCTCCTGATAAATTGTTTTAATTTGAAAGATAGTTGCTTCACTTCACAGGTGTAGAACATTTTGAAGAAATTGATTCTTCATTATCTTTATTGCATGTTCCACTCTGCTATTTGCTGGCTATTTCATGTCAAATAATTTTCAGACAGAGACCAATTACTAGCGATGATATCATACAAGAGGTGTGTATGATTATATTATTCGTTATTTTTAATGATAGCTTCAAACATACCTATTTAAAGATTTCTAATAATCATACTATTAGGAGATTCCTGATATCATATGTAGTCAAGAGAGTGCTGAATAAAATGTTGTTCCTTAAGGTATATTGCTTTGGCAGATTGGCAATTTGAACTAGTTACTTCATCAACCATGTGCTAAATGTATTCAGATTCTTGTGTGAGAAGTGCAGGTTATTACTTCATTCATTATTTAACAGTCTATGTTGGTTTCTACCATTCTGTATCCTGACTAATATCTAATTAATTCTATTCGAATTAGTCTTTTTTTTTTCTCTCCGGGAAATTTCAACTTCTACTTTGTATTTTTCTGATGCTGGTTTATAACTTGGAGCTTTCTAGAATTCTGGTAGCCAACTGTTCCATAACTTATGCAAATTTATGATTCAAGTCAACACTCAGACCTGTAGGTACTTTTCAATTCGGTTTGGTTTTCCAAGTATTGAATAAACTCAGCTCCATATTTAGATTTGAGTTATACTGTTGCCGGGCTTTCTCTTCTGCAATCGGGAGCCAAGTTGATCGGAAGTCTTGTTCAAAACTTTTTCAACTGTTATTACTCGAACTTCAACTTCAAGTCCCTCTCAATTTTCTGACAACATCAGAATTGAACTTATTAGGTATCTTATGGAAACTACTATTGTAAGGATGTACGTAATCATATGGATAGATACATGTAGATATAGTTGCACATGGGAATAAGTGATAAAGATACTAATTATAGGTAAAGTATGTAAGATAATCGCTGGCGTGTCAAAAGAAGTTCGAGAGGTGACCATATGTGATGGGTGCTAACCCAGACTTGGCTGCCATGTGCACATATGTGGCCCAGCATACCTGCGATCCAAGTGCACTTACAAGGCCAAGTTCACCTGTTAGCCAAGTGCACATATAACACCAAACGCACCTGCGAGCCACGTACGATTATGAGGCCAAGTGAACCTGGGAGCCAAGTGATGTTTAGAGGCCAAGCGCACCTGGTACCGCCATTATATCATCCGCCTCATAATATGCAGACCTCCTTGGCTGCAGCATGTAGATACACATAAAGAAAGACAAGATTAGGCACGTGTACCTTGGTATGTCTGCATAAGTCCCATGACTGATCGGTACCATCACGGAGGCCTGAAGGCGGATCCTGCACACAGGGAGACTTCACCTCCAGTGCCGATGATAAAACCCGTTCAAACGGCATTTATACCGGGCAGATATACCAAAGAAAAAAGAGAAGAAAGAGAAGAGAAGAGAAGAGAAGAGAAAAGAAGAAAACATCTGATTGACCTTGAGTCCTCCAAGACCACCTCCCAATCGTCAATTATGTCTGTGGCGTCATTGGACGCTCCTGATCAAACCTGTCGACTAGCTCTTGAGCATGTTCGAGATTCTCTGCAGGCTCCCAACTCGTTCGTAGGTTGTTACAACCGCTGTATTGGACGGGCTAGTGGAGCGTTTGGTAGTATCGCTTGGAATTAAGAATTCAATTGACTCTCCATTCGTCTGTATCATTGACGATTGTTGGTTGCGGTTTTGAGGGTGTCTGGCCGATGGCAGTTGGCGAGTATTGATCAAGCAGGGAGATGTGGAACACATGGTATATACGCAACGTCTTTGGCAAGTCTACTTTGTAAGTATTCTTATTAATGACTTTACTCACCGTGTATGGTCCCAGATGCTTGTAATCTAACATCCTTCACGCCCTCACAATCTTCATATTCAGAGTCAACAGACTGACCTTATATCCTTTGTTGATCGCCATGCCTTTGACGGCGGCGTACTTCATCAGGTGGGCTTGGGCTTCCTGTAAGTTCTTCCGGAGGGTATGGTGTGTCTCCTTGAGGGCGGTTGCAATGGAGTCTGCTTGGGCTTGCAATATCAAGCAGGGTATGTCCTTGGGTTCCTTGAACTGCACTGTCGGATGGTTGTTGTAGTTGGTCCAAAAGGGAGTCATCATTTTCAAAGAATATACTGCATTGTTGAAGGCGAATTGTGCCAATGGTAGGAGCTCCACCTAGTTATCCTGCTCGTAGTTGCAGAAAGCCTGGATTAACTGCTCCAACGTCTTATTCTGCCTCTGCGTTTTTCCGTCCATCTGTATATGAAATGTGATCGACAGCCAGTAATCAATGTCCATTGGGCTGTAGACCCTCGACCAGACTCTGCTCGTGAACTGGGTGCCGTGATCAGTGATGATGTTGTCAGGGACGTTACAATTTCAGATCACATGCTCTAAGATGAACTTCAACAGTTGTGGTGAGTCAATATCCTTTGTGCAGGGCTGGTAGATCACCATCTGTGTTAGCCGATCAAAGATGACTAGGATCTTCCTATATCCTGACGCTGTCAATTCCGGCCAATCGGTGAAGTAGTCCATGGTGGCACCTTCCCATGATCGTGACAGTGGTGGCAGTGGCATGTTGATTATTTGGCGGTGTGGCGGAAAAATTTGTTTCTCACCACTACCACCCAGTTTGGCAGGGGGGAGCAGGAAGGGTAGGAGGACATACAGAGATACAGGGATAACGGAGATGGACTGAGCGATTGGGAGTATATATATTTGCGAGGCTCTGGGGTAGATAGACATCATCCACAGACAGACACAAAACTACACACTGTATCTTTCCCAAACTCTTGATCTCACCCACTACTTCCCAAAGAGTGTGTAAATCCACGCAATTTGTATGGTTTGTCATGGCCGGGTATCATATAATTTTCTCTCACCCTCTTCCAACACTCCTCGAGCCAGAAACGCTCGTTCTCACGTCTCCTCTTTGGACATCGTGAAATGTTCGGTTGAGTTTTGATGAAAGGCCTTCGGACTTCGAGCTCTGCTGTTTCATCTCAAACAGTGATGGTAACGAACTGGATTGGTGTGAGACAAATGGTACTGGCCAGGTGTTCGACACGGGTTCGATCCGCGGTTGGGCGAAGTTCTGAGGTTCGACTCAAACTTCGAACCAAATCACAGAAAGTGCAAACCCCAATCGCTGAGCAAGTTCTTATCCGATTGTCATAGTTTGTAATACATCTTGTAGTACTTGATGTTCGCTACAAGATGAACAAATATTCGAGCCGAACGGACAAGAACTCGCATACTTATTTATGTTACAAATTGTTGGGCGAAATGGTGGGGTTTGACGGGGAAAGTCTTGGCAAGGATCCGCTTCGCTCGAACTGAACCGGTTTGTCAATAGTACGAATCCCGGACGGTTCTTTATCGACACTAATTACAAATGGGGCCCAAATACCGATTCTGATTCCGAATGCTGAGTACGGAATGGTGGGAAATATCCCCCCTACAAGCCAATTCGGGTAAATATGGAGAGAAGTAACTAATGAATAATCCTTACCCTGCAAGAGGAGCGAACGCTGAAGGACATAACGACGTTGCTGGGAGCGGTACTAACAATATCAGATTGGAATGCTGGGTGCGTTATTTCAGGTATATCGATGTCACTACCCAAGAAAGGACTGACCTTTTACCGGGAAGAACACTGAAAAGAAATGCACTGACCTCACAGACAGGACAAATACTGAAGAGAAGGCACCGACCACAAACTGAGACATAAGGAACCAACCTCGCAGAGGGGTTGAATTCCGAAAACAGGCACCGACCTTATACTGGGACGAACACTGAAATGAAGGTACTGACCTAACACTGGGATGCAAAGCACTAATCTTGCAGAATGGACGAATTCAAAGAAGAGGTACCGACCTTATATCGAGACGAATGGCACCAACCTCGAGGAAGGGAAGAATTCTGAGAACAGGGACTGACCTTATACTGAGAGAAGAAACTATAAGCGAAAAAGGACATCACCACTGAACTAAAGCAGACACTGACCCGAAGGAAAACCAAGAAAGGAAAATAAGGATAAATGGTAGGACTATGAATAATGTTCATGAGGATACTCATAGTTGTGGGGGTGGAAGGCGAAGGGAATAGAACACGAGAAGTAGACGACGTGGGAGGAAGGACAGGGATATGACTGAGATAGGTGGTAAAGTTGACTTCAGAACCGAACGAAAAGAACTCACCTTAAACAGAGTATCAATCGACCCAACTCCCGTTCCAAAAAACTCACAAAGTAGCAATTGACCTTAGATCACCAATTGCTTCCAATTCACCACCAACACTACCGTACTTTGATCTCCAAAACCGCAACTACAGTACTGATTGAAATGTCGACTGAACATACCCGATATACTTCCACCACCGCCAGTTCCAGTGGCTGTGTTGGAAGGTGTAGTGCATGACCCTCGAGCGACAACGGAGCCTCCATCAATATTGGACCTTCGGCCAACACCTCGCACAATCATATACACGAATAAAGACAATTCATCGAGTCTTTGACCCTCGCCATCAGTAAGGAAAAGAGACTAATGCCACTCCCGCGAACCTTGGGCGCCACAGTATTCGGAGGAGCGGATGTTACAAAGTTCATCGAAGTATATGAAATCCTCTTATCACGCTCTGGAATCGAATCGGCAGCCGAAGACGTCCTTGATACGTTCCCATGCTACTGCTCTGAAACGATTCAGGAGATGATCAAAATAATGAACGCATATTTGAACAACGCCTGCGGGGTGTTGAAAGATGAACAGAAAGAGTCATTGTGCCACACCAACAGCGGAGTTAGTATGTATACGAGATCGTACTCCAAACGACTATGCAAAGTCCAACTGGAATGTGGGAATGTCGGGCTGAAAGCCGTAATTCTCGCATACGAGAACATCAGCTGCATTATGATTGATAAGAGAGCGTTGGCCGAATACTCACAGGTGGAAATGCTGCTCGGAGTCCACCTGAGGGTTTTGAGGGCACAAGCGGTAATAAAACTCGAACTAGATCCCAGAGACCCCTCGACAAATATGTGACAGCTAACGCCCTCACTCTTCTGGCCTCGGAAAGAACACGTATGGCGCCGGAAGTCCCTCCGTATTCAGTTCCAGCTGGAGTTCCGCTCCCACAGAGACCATTAGTGGTGAACCTTCTGGCAATCCCTAGAGAAACAATCCTGGTCCCGGTGTGGGAGAAAACCGGTGAAAAGGATTTTCGCACGGCAGCGACCAGTAGGAAATTGCAAAAGAGTGGCTTCGTTTTGAGTAGCGTTGGGCGGGAGTAGCCCCCGCAAGATGATGCTTGATTGGCTCTAAAACTAAGAAACAAAAGAGAAAAGAAGAAAAGAGATGAGATGATGATTGGATGCGTGTCACCCGCGTCCATATAAAGTCTGAACCCCTGGCGATGGCGTGATGCAGAGACTTAACAACCCTAACCCACCAGTGAATCCACTCGTTTCGTAGATTTAGCGGTGGGAATGATTTTCCCACCACCCCGGTGCAAGCCACTGAGGAAATTCATGTCACCAAAGCCCAAAACACAATCGAGACAAAAATGGGCAATATGATGAAAGGCATCGTGGCTGGGACCTTCCAGATGAGCATTTCGAATGAGCCCAGATATGGAGGCTCCCAGAGTGCCAGGGAGTACGCCATCCAAGCTGATCATCTACCTCTGCACACACCGATGAACTTCATACCTCCAAATGCACCCACTGGACCGGCTTACCTGACTGGGCCCCAATTACAAACAGTATCTTCGGTAAGCATTATGACCCTGTTTCAACTGTGACGAGATAGAAAACATTCACATGTTCTGCCCCAATGTGTACACGGATCAGGATCAGGGTATAGTCCATCTCAATGAATGTGGAAGATTAACCTTAGGACCAAGATGAGGAAATGGAGGAGAGATATCCAGATATTGGGCGGAAAAACGGTTTTTTTCAATGAGAGAGTACGCCCGTGAAGTAGGTCGACAAGGACAGCAGGGAGGGGGAGTAGCCACAACCACTTCATCACAAGCGCCACCACCGCAGCATGTTGCAAAATCTCGGCTGTCTCGGAGGGCCAGTGGGGAAGTGTGTGCCTTTCACTCGGAGATCGCTCGATAGCTGTCGGAAATGGATGTGTATTACTATGGTCGGTCTGCAGGTACGAAAGGTAATGAAGAAGGTAATGCAGACCATATGGCAGAATTGGGTGACGAGGATGAAGAACAAGAAGAAGGGCAAGGCCAAAGAAGTGCGGAAGAAGAGGGGAAAGAGAAAAGGAGGAGCAGAGATATGCACGTCTTGATAAGGAAGAGAGAGAAAAAAGGTCGGCAGTTGTAGGGACGCAGACCCGATATTCCTTCGTAAACACCAGAAGGAAGAGAACGGACAAGGTAATCAGGGGCGATGATAAGCTGGCACTTATTGAGGAAGAAGTTCCGGAGGTTTCAATCAGTGCTAGTAACCAAAACAAACGAACTATCAGAAGGGAGTTGAAATTCAGCAAGTAATCAGCCAAAACAAATCCCACCAAAAACACGACTCCAAAGACTCCAAAGGCTCCAAAAGCATCACGGGACATAGCACCAGCCCTGGATACTGGACACTACAAGGTCCTGCGAAACAGCCAACTCGATTACACTATTCAAGCCAGTCAGGAGAAAGAAACCAGCGAATTAACCTTTTGACTACTGCCAAAAGCCAAAACTTTTTCACTTCCCAAGAACAAACAAGTTGTTACCAAGACCCCAGCTGCACCAAAGGAAATCTGAACGGCTCACATTCCTGCCTTATGCAACCTGAAAGGACACATCGGATACACCAGATTCCGGTACGCCAAGTACTCTCCAACCTTTCTCGGAAAGATACCTAGGTACGAGCTTTCCATGCTCATCAATGGGGGATCTGAGATATGCCTGACGAGCGAAGATATTCCCGGAGAGTTGAACATCAGATGGAAATGTGCCGACTGGAAGATGAATTCAGCCGATGACAATTGGTCTGATTAGAGGAACGTGGCAGAGTCTGTACAAATTATTGTCCATGGTATCGTCATTCCCTTGACTGTATGTTTAGCAAAATGCGGAATCGAATAGGATATCTTGGGCCCTCCCTGGGAATCATACACTCGCCAGTGTGAGAGGAACCTTGATGATGGCAGTTGCGAGATCATCATCTCTGCCGCAGATGGGTCAGAACAGTTAATGTTGCTTGCTTCCTATCCGGGAGACACAAGAGTCAGATTCGGCAGCAGCTCGGGAAACTTACACAACTAGTTAATGTAAGGGCGACTAGGAAGGACAGAGCTCAGCACTATGAAGGAAAAAGGTTGGAGATTTCTGAGAGGAAACAGTGGGAGGCGAAGGAGTCGAATAGTGAAAAAGGAAAAGAGAAGAAATTGATTTACAGGAAAGAGGAGAGATTGTCAAAGGACAAAGAGAAACAGTCACTCAGAAGACAGGGGCTATCGAAGGGAAAGAGGAAACTGATCACAAGAGGTGTTAATTGGGAGGATGAGTGGGAAGAAGAGGAAGGACTGGTAATCGGAGAGAAGGATAGGAGGATGGGAGCAGTGAAGAGGTCATTGGAAGAAGGGATGCTAGTGAAGGAAAAGAGAGTAACTGGGAGATAATCCACGACTTTTGTGTGGATTTCTAAAAATTACATGGCACCTGAACTTAGTCAAAGACAACCCTTTTCCTTGTACTTTCATTCAGCGAAGTGCAACATGGACGACAACACCAAAGTAGCTTAGATGCACGCCCGCTACAAATGCGCTGCCCAGAAAGTGAAGCATGGCCCTTTGTCAGACTGAAGTACCCCAGATGCTGGACTTGACAGGAGAAGAAGAGCAATCGCTAGGGCCGTAACAATATCAGGCCCTTGGGGCGAGTGGTTTATTCCAAAGTTCTCCCACGGAGAAAGGGGTGGAAGGATAAAGCCTGAGAGAATACGAGATCTACGAATAGGGAGCATATTACGGCTGAAGGAAAAGGAAGCTCTCCTGGGTTTGCTATCGAGTAGACAATACGCTCTCTCATTGACATATGATGAATTGGGAACAATTAGCGACGAGGTTGAGCCACCCTATCATATCTGACTGGAGCCTGGTCACAAAGTCTTGAAGGAATATGTATTCTTCATACCCAAGAAAGTCATTCACTGGGAAAATTGGATGATAGAAGAAAGTGTTCGGCAGGGTATAATCAAGCCTACATGGGGCCCCTACAGGAATGCTTACTTCTTAGTTCTGAAGAAGAATAAGAAGTACCGCTTCATCATCTCAAAGGTTACCATGAATCAGCATATGCTGGAAAACGCTGGAATATCGCATAACGTCGAAGGGTTTTCCAAACGTTTGTCCAGACTGACGATTTCTTCTCTGAATGAATTGCACTCTGAGTACAACCAAAAAGTGTTGCATGGGGATGGTTGGGACTACATGACCTTTCAGGCCACTCATGACATGTATCAGCCGACCAGACTGATACAAGGAGCCACCAACTCGGTTTCGACATTTTTTCCAGTGTCTCGGAAAATAATAAATACCCCCCTGGGGTCAATTGCGGAAATATTCATTAACCATGTCGGAGAAATAGGTCCAATGAGTCAATATGGAGAAGTAGAGGTAGAACATCAGCAACAACCCCATTTTCCGTCTGGAACACCCAGGTGTTCCTGACGGCTCTGACGGCTCTGACGGCTCTGACGGTACCTCGTACCGTGTGACAGAGAATTACACGCTACCCGTCGCCGAGGCGATGGGTCGTATTGCATGCTTACCCTCTGGCAGCAATTATACCACGTCTCTTATTCTTGCGACGCGTCGCGTTGTATATTACCCCATGGACCCTCATCCACCACGCTCGCCATCCTGGCTTCGCGCTACCTTAACTTTCCGTTCGCAATGTGGTGACGTTTACGCACAATCAGAACAACACACGTGTTACACTCTTCGCAGGTGCTCTAGTTACGCTGTAGCCGTTCACACGACGCCTGGCGATGTTTATACCTTTCTCCAGCCGAGTACCACATTTTACCTCTCAGCTATTGCTATTTATCGGATGCCGCACTCTCCCCATATATATGTTTAGCTTTGAGATATTTTCACATATTACAATACAGTCTTCCCTTCCGATACATCACTTGCCGTTGCATTTGCTTCACCATTATCGTATTTTACAGGTCTGAAATATACTGCCCAATTTTCACACTCTCTAGTACTATGCCCTCAGTGCTCCAAATCCTGCGTTGATCTATCATTGGCTTGCGATCCTTCTTCCTCCTCATCCGCATCTGCATCGTCGCCATCCTCGACCTCATACAGGTCTGAAATATACTGAGCGATCTTTACACTCTCTAGTACTGTGCCCTGAAACCTCTAAATTCTGCGTCGATCCATCATCGGCTTGCGATGCTTCTTCCTCCTCATCCGCATCCGCAGCGTCGTCGTCGCCATCGTCAACCTCATACCCGTTGAGGTCACTGGTTCCCAGGTCAAACCTCTCGAGTTCGGTCGCGGCCCGTCGTCAACTAGCTCTCGTTGCTTTCGTTACCTTCATCTTCATAAGTCCCGCTGCCCCCTGGCATCCCAAAATGCAGTTTGTCATCCGTGCAATTGTTGTCTCTCGGGATGTTTGGGTCAGTGCTTCCGATCTCAGGCTCTTCAATTGCCGATTTGGAGGTCAAATAGTCAAGAAGAATAGCATTGTCAACACATGCTGCTTCCATGCTGATGACCACGGCAGGCGTTGGGTTCTCCGCCTCTTTGATCTGACGCTTGACTGTAGCAATAGTGTTTTCATACACCCTCTGTTGGTAGCTCTCCGGTGGTGTGTTCCAGTTATTCATCAAGAATGTTTAGGTGTCTGCGACACCAGGCGAGGTTAACAACTTGCGACCCATTGCAGCGCAGCTGGTTGCGTTCTTACCACCGTCGTTCTTGCAGTTGAAGTAGTTTGAGCGATCAGGTCTGTCCGCTTTCAGCTTTGACTTGGAAGCTTTCAGAGGAACACCCGTGTTCTTTTTCCACTCCAGGAGAGCATGGCGCAACGCAGTGCAGGTAACCATGATCAGTGGCGAGGGTATATGACCGTCCTTGTCGTCAATCATGGAATTTTAAAATCCATCACCATGCTTACCGCGGTTATTCGACCGATGATAAAATATGATGTAGATACACCCCGGGAGTGCTTCCCCCAGGAAGTAAAGTGGACTCTGGCCATTCGTTAGCGGCTTTCGACTCTCTCTGCATTGGATTTGGACCGCGTACACCACTTTCCACATGCTCTGACACAGGAAAAAGATACTTATTGTCTGCCAGAAGGGAATCAATGAACTCCAAATGCTCTGTGTCAGATTTAAAGCGGTGGAGATCATAAAGCTCTGTTATGTTGTGCCTTGCTAATTGAATAAAATTGGATTTAACCATATCGACTTGTGCTCAATCCTAATAACAGTTATAGCTTGTAATATCCAATGTGGGCCGTTGCTTCAGCATACCTCTTTCAAGATCATCTTTGTGCGTGCCTCAAATGCTATGGACCAAATGTTGTTTTGCTGCATAGCGGTGTGCCAGTACAACTCTATGATCAGCCAGTGAGGCTTCAGCTAATGCTTTCGCAACGCATCGCATTGCATAACTTACCATCTCCCAGTCGCTTGCACTCATAAACGGCTGTCTGTTCCACATGTAGAGCTCCAGGAGTCTGCCCTTTGCACATAACGGACGGCACTGGGAAGCGAGACATCCCTGGGTAGTGAGACGGTCTGAGCGCTCCCTCATTGTGCCATCTTGCGCCATCAAATTTCCGAATATCTACCCTGCCGAGCTACATACCAAGACCTGAGTACAGCGAAAAGAGAGAGAAAGAAACAGAGAAGAGACCCCGATCCAGTGAAAGCATTAGTTCTGACTTGACAAGTAGACAAGCGATGGATACCTGAACCACCTCACTCTTGATCCACCCCATCTCACCTAGCTCCCTCACCTCCTTCTGCGCAGCGACATACGTAGGGGACGGTCTGGAAGGCGCCTGTTTTGGTTCTGAGGTGTGTTAAGCCTGAGATTTTGCGGCACTGGCACCAGTGGGGTGGGCTGCGGTACTGGGGCTCGGGTTTGCGGCTGCAGCAGGGACTCGGAGTTGCAGTCAGAGTGGCTGCTGCTGCTGGATATGGAGACATGTGTCGTGCACACTGATAGAGTATCACCTGCATACCGGTACGAGGGGAGTCTGAACCGGACACCCAGTCTAGCATGAACTGCGGCTGTGGTAGCGGGGGTCTTGCGGCGACGTCCTCTGGCCCAGGATTTGGTAGGTGGTTTCTCACCCCGCTCAGCGATACCGGCACGGATTTGCTTCCCAGTCAACACCTGCCAACCTTTAAGCTGCCGGAGATCTGTCTTGTGAGGTTTGGTAATTTTAATTTGGTTGCACAAGCGAGCCATGTCATGAGTGACAATGTCAGTTTCAGTCAGCGTATATTCTGCAATATGTGAATAGCGTAGAATCAGCTTGCACAGCTCTCCCTCCGTGCCTGTCTTGACAAAGTTGAGTGCCCATGCCGTCTGCTGTCGCAACTCACACCTGGTATTGGGTGTCCTTTCAAGAGTCAGGGTGGAGAGCTTGTTAGAAATATCCGACAGGCCAATGTTGGGTGCTGGCAACTCATCCATCACCACCTTGGAATGAAGCGGCACGATGCCACATGTGAGGAAGGCATTCTCAATGGTTTCCTTGTTATATGTAAGCTTGCGAGCGTGTTTAAAAAGAGGGAAGAGGGTATCGCGATTGACAGAGATGTCAGTGGTCAGAAAGTGATCCTCAACTGCTTTACTGTAGTAGCTTTGTAGTGGTGAAAAGAGACCGACATCAAGAGGTTGTTATAGGTGTGTAGAATGCGGGGGTAGACAATACACGGCGATGTTGTTTTCCTCGCAGTATTGTTTGAAGTCAGCGGTCATGTGTTTGCCATGGCCGTCGAGGATTAAAAGTTGTGTTTCACCTGGGCAATGTTGTTTACTGTAGGGATCATGCACATTTACCAGCCACCACAATGCTAGCTCATCATCCGTCCAACCCTTCGGGGATACCGCAAAGAATGACTGATCATCATTGGTATGTACATTCTGATACAAGCGGATACGATGCTTCTTTCCTCTCTCAACTAGGAACGAAGGAAAGACATAACCATCGGTGAACACAGCTTTAATCGCTGTGATGAATTCTTGACTACCATCCTGCTTGACACTGGGATTCTTTCTACCCCTGCGGGTGATGACCTTGGTTTTCCTTGAGTATCCCATGATGAAACCCTTGTCATCCATGTTGGTAATAGCACGGGGCATGATGTTATTGTTGCGGATAAGGATGGTGAGCTTGCGGAAGTGGTCAAGGATGATACGGGGATTGCTTGAAAAGGCACGCTGGGGTTGAATTCGACTAGCAAACTTGGTCGCCAGGACAACATGTCAGTTCAGGAAACGGGTGATCCAGTTTTTCCCTATACTATTGATCTGCTCCTCACTTGTCTGCACTTGCCGGGCGGGTTCATTCTTTGCTAGGGCTCGGAATTTTTGCATGAGGTGATCCAGTCGCGGGGGAAACCCAAAGTCATCCAACTTCAGGATCCATCACACAATTGCCCTCTCAGCAACAGGGTTAAAAATTTGCAAGCCAGCATGTGCCTCCTGACGTGACTTCCGACCATTTTTCCGGGAGGCTAAGGTTCTTTTTGGGATCTCATAGTGGGTTGCCGCTTGCTGCAAGGATTTAAAGGTTCCTTTCTGCAGGCCTGGAAGTGCTTTCTTGATTTTGTCCTCAGTCTCAGGAATTGAGCGATGCTTGATACGCGGCATTGTTTAGGTGCTAACGATTAAGTGCGAACAGAGCGGACTTGAGGGGTGTCTCGAGTGGTATGGGTGACAGGGTGGGCAAGAAAGCCGGGCAACACCTGATAAAATACAGTTACCCGGCCTGTCTCGCTACCCAGGGATGTCTCGCTTCCCAGTGCCGTACGTTACAAGACGCGTCATATCTGAGTGATCAAATCGATGGATGCTGCGACTGCCGGAAACCACTGATCGAGGTGTAGACACCGCCTGCGGTTGCAATTGCCACTGCCTCTGTCTCTGATTACTTTCTGTAGCTCGCGTTCGCAGTGGATTTGTAATGATCGCGCTGGCTTCTGGATTAGGGATGAGGGTAGGCATGTTTTCAAGACTGCTGAGAGGAGTGGAAGTGCTAGCAATGCTGGATGTACCCGGCGTAGCGGTTGGAGTATTTATTGACTTTCGATGTGTAGCAGACGGGGTGGAAGTCATGGGTTGATGATATCTGCTACGCGAGAATTGTTCAGCGCAGATAAGGAGTGGAGTTCAGACCTTGGAATGTAGAGTCTGCGGAACTCCCTCCATGCGGGAAATCCCTCTCGCCAGCCGGTGTGGAAATGCGTCTTGTAGCAGGGGGAACCTGAGAATTTCCCGCAGGCCTATACTTTTGTTGTTTCTGACGATTAGCAAGACTTCGAAAATTTGGTACGACTGGAGTCATGTCAGGGTGAGGGCTTTGGAAAGCAATTGTCGGATATAGATATTCGACGTTAAGACTGTAGGAATACTTTCCTCTGCATGCATATGCAATGGCAGGCGAGATAGACTCCGATTTGAGCTACCAGGGAGGGATTCCAAAAAAATGGGAGGCGAAGTGTAGACTGCGCTAGACTCTAAATTACTATCGCCTGTGACGATACTCTGGGAAGAGATTCCTTGAAAAGCGTTCAATTATGGGGTTAACTTCTATCAGATTACACTTAGATTAAACTCAGCATTGATATTCACTGTTACAGCAACATCTGAAGGTCTATTTGCAACGGTTGAAGTGTGTTTATGCCTGCTTGGCGCGATTATCATAGTATTGCACTCGTTCTTACCACAATACTTCCAACCATCGATTGTTTATATCTTCAGCTTCGCAGTGGAAATCACCATTTGGCAGAGCTAAAAGTATCCCAAAGCGAACAATGATGTATTCTCTATCATATGACATCAGTTGCGGGTACTGTTTCCACTGCTAGGTGTGTGGGTAGCCGTGTTGGATGGATGCACAGTTGGAACAACCTGAGAACTACTCAGACACACCGAGATACACAAGGTCTGTGCGGTAAAAGTAGTGTATGATGGTAAAGCAATGCCTGGCGTTGAAAACGTTTCTCACCGTGAGTAGTAAATCTCGTCTTAAAGCTTCTAGTTCCAGAGGTGCCTGGTGGTTGTGCAAGATGAAGGCTGGGCCGTTTTGTGTTCGTTTTCCAACAAAACGCAGGATATGAATCAGAATTATCATTTCTCACAAGTTGAACCAAGAAATCACAGGAATTCGAGTATATCTATCACTTTTTCCCGCCTACACATCGGCAAAAAAAACAAGTTGCGATCCAGACGCCGGAACGTTTAGCGTGCATCAGACGCTTCAGACAAAACCTTTTTAGCCTTGTCGTAGAGTCACACTGCACATGTGTATACACAACCCCTGGCGTTGCGCTTGCACCTCCTGACCCAGCATTCTTTACTGTCGCAGCTTTACAGTGCACATCATTCTTACTCTCGCAGCGATGCAGTGTACTCACCTTTTGATCCACGGCACTACTCATGTAACGCATGAGTGCAATGTACACAGTAACATAACGCATTGTTCACTGCATGCGACGTTTATACAATGACCTAAATTGCATTCACATCTCGGGCGAAGGATACAGTGCATTGACGTTACTGTTGACGATGTTTGATATTAAGCTCTAATATATACAGTTTCCCGGTCTAAACACCATGCTACACATCGCAGCCAGCCTTCCAAACTACTCTCTCCTTGATCAAAACGCCATGTTACACGTCGCAGCCAGCTTGAAGCACATCCTCTAAACTACTCTCTCCTTCGCAGGCATCCACCGAGTCCGACTCAACATCCTCATCCTCATCATCATCCTCATCCTCCTCATTCTCGATATTATCATCATCCTCATCCTCCTCATTCTCGACAGTATCATCATCCAGCTGGAGACAACGATATCACTGAGCACCACTCCTGATACTGTGAATGTCATCATGCTCGTTGTCACTATCATGGTCGCCATCATCAATCCCATCCTCAGCATGTGAAAGATAAATCTTTAGCCGTGGGGATGCAAATCGCAGAAATTTCCGGAGTCTCAATGTCCGGCTCCATCATCAAGGCTTCCATCGCAGCCTTGTTTAACACCACTCGACGAGGCTTCGTAATGTGTGGCATGTTATTGGCTCCTTTCTCATGTAGAATGAGGTTGTTGAGAGCCGCCCTTATGGACTTGATTACCTTCTGTCTCAATGGAGATGGGAGATCATTCCAAATATTCATGAGATCAGTGTAAATCTCTGTAAAAAAATGTTATATCGATTGCATGCATTGTGAAGGCCATACTTACCGCCGTCATTATCTCAATTGAAGTAGTACTGCCACTCGGGCCTGTTGGCAGGATTTGGAGGTCATCGATTGCAACCTTTGTTAGAGCTAAACTTCCATTTCTTGGCCACTCTGTCAGTGCGTGATGCAATGCCGTACATGTTAACACAATCAGTGCCGGGGGTGTCTGTTCCAGAATCCATGTATGGAAGCACTCTGAATGCCTCCCGTGTTTGCGAATTCTTGGAAGAAATGTATATATAGAAATAGTGGAATCTCCTCGGCAAGAAAGTAGCTAGCTCGTTCGTGGTGGTGTTAGCGAGCATACATATTGCAGATAGCACTCACATCAGGTTCATTCGTACGATCGCATTGGTGTACAATGAATGTAAAATCTGAAACAATTAGGTCAATGTGTATGCGGCGCTCATCATCATCGAAACGGTGCATGTTGTATAGTCTCCCTACACACTCACGGACCTTCTTGATCATGTGCGATCTGACTGCATTGCAACTGTTTTTGATCTGACATACGTTAATCAGTGGGAATGCAAATCTGGGAGATACCTAACTATCTTGAGACACTCCTTCTGACGTTCCTGGAAGCTAATATTGACTCCTTCCTGCCTGCATGCCTTCGGCCAGGAATGCTCGACTGACTTTGTGTTGGAAACAATGTTAGTCGGTATCTACCACTCTCGGAATTGTATAAGCTACCAGCAGAAACTCAGCTTCAGTTTGAAATGGTGTCT
The DNA here is from genome assembly GCA_014904905.1 of Wilcoxina mikolae CBS 423.85. Lineage (NCBI taxonomy): Eukaryota > Fungi > Ascomycota > Pezizomycetes > Pezizales > Pyronemataceae > Wilcoxina > Wilcoxina mikolae. The sequence goes on along the minus strand of MU122426.1, from coordinate 12,682 downwards.
TGCTTAGCAGTTGCTTCCCCATCATGAGACGCATTGTCTCCAGTACAGCTGTAACTCAAGGGTCACCTGGTGCAAGGAGACTTGGACTGCCATATCGTTTGCTGTTGACCGACAGACTCGACGGTGGCCTCGGCGGACACGATGGGATGAGTTGTGAACCCGATGATGATGGGTGTGGACTCCGGAGTTGACTAAGATTCGTCGCTGAACAAATAGCGACGTTGGAAATGACACTGGATGCTGGCGACATCGAAATGGAGGCTTGATTCGGCGGGGGCAGAGACTGTGTCATGGGTGGATTTGGTACGGATACAATGGGTGTAGATGCTGAGGAGATCTGGGTAGTCGAAATGGAACCTTCGATACGTGAGCCTGTAGCCTTCGTCCGCCTTCGCTTCTGCTTGTCAGACTGCAAAGTGAGTTTCCTCTTCTGACCGTTTGCTGTACGTGGCTTTGGGGACAAAACTGTAGGAGTGGCCGGTGTTGTTTTTGGAATTAAGGATACGGCCTTGTGCGGTGGCTGTCTTATTCGGGTCATTTTCAGAGGGCAGGAATGTCAGAGGCAGGAATGTCACAAAGGTGGAAAATGAGTGCAGTTGCGAAGTAGACGATGTTACAGGGATACTTATGACTGAAGTATTGCCGTAAGTATGGCCGCCTACCTTTCAGAAGTCGTATGTGTCCTGAAAATCTTCCTGGTCGTGCAAGAGCTCAGAGAATGACTCTTCTTCGTCTTCTTCTTGCGACGAGTCAAGGTAATAGGCTGAGGGAAGTTCACCGGTGTAGAACCAGTGACAGTATTCGAAGGCGATGTCGTAGTGAGCAATGAACCCACGTGCGTACCAGAAGTCGTGAGGGGTAACTGCTCTTTCACAAAGGGCGTGTGCGTATAGAACAATAGAGTCAAGGTCTCGAAAATGTAAAGACATATATTCTTAAGGTAGAAAACTTAATAATATTTTAGATTCTTGTCCGCTGGTGTGTTCTGACTGTGGATTGCTGCTAGAGCTTGATCTTTTACTTTGCGGGTGCAAAGGTGGTTCTTTTATAGAGCGAGTTACTCGTCTACTCTCTATGATTTCAAGTTTGTACTAAGATAGCTATGGCCTCCGATCGTTAGGCTGTTTACTCGATCTCGGTAGGTTGCGCTTCTTTTCCGTTTGACGTTCGGCACTTTCTAAAGTGCGAGGCATCCCATAGGTTATCCTCATGCCGCCAGGTTTTGCCACGTAGCCCACTCTAAGCTCGTTTGCTTTTCTTCTGGTCTGTATGCAAAGGCAGAAAACAGGTTCCGGCAACGACCGCTGACACGTTCATCGAACCATCACTTTTTGTTTGATATCTCGACTCAATGTTAAATCGGATAGTGGGTTGCAGGGGTATGTTTACCCTCATAGACTTGCGTCGGCGACCAGCCGCTGCTATGCCACGTATCGTACTTCCATCTCGCCGGCTTTTACTCCCATTTCAGGGCTGCAGCTTATGTCGGACCAGCTCAACCAAGAACTGCCGTTACTCGGAAATGACGACCCACACACAAGCTCTCAACAGGTAGATTGAACTACCTGGGCGCAGTTAACATATGGAGTCCCTAGACTGTATAGTTATCCCCATAGTAAGGTCCCGCTTTTCGAGCTCTGACGTGTGCCTGCCGGAGAGTGTAGAGGCGTACCCCGCTCTAGCCGGCTGTCCCATATTGCTGATAAGGTAAAGCAGTTCTGGTCGAAACGATCATGCACGGCTGACCCGTAAGTCCCCGCAATGGCATGATC
>MU122425.1:0-46123 GCA_014904905.1 Wilcoxina mikolae CBS 423.85 | reverse complement strand
CGTCGGCGACCAGCCGCTGCTATACCACGTATCGCACCTCCCATCTCTCTGGCTATTATTCCCAATTCCGAGCTGCAGTTTATGTCTGACCAAACCACCTGCGATTTGCCGTTCCTCGGAAAGTCGACCCCCACACAAGTTCTCAACAGGTAGATTTAACTACCGGGTTGCAGTTACCATATCGAGTCGCTGAACTGTATAGTTATCCACATAGAAAAGTCCCGCTTCTCGAACTCTGATGTGTGCCTGCCGGAGAGTGTAGAGGCGTACCCCGCTCACGCCGGCTGCCTGATATTGCTGATACGGTAAAGTAGTTCTGGTCGAAACAATCATGCACGGCTGACCTGAGAGTCCCCGCAATTGCGTGATTGTGCTTCTTCAACTCATGACATTCCTAACTATCGGGGACAAGGTATGAAGAAGTATACCTCCCTACGTTTTTGGAACTGATGCGTTGGCCAGCTAAGTGTTGTGACTATCGCTGTTTGATCGACAAGGTGCACTTCCCTCACGCGGGTTAATCATTTTGCTTTGTCCTGGCTCGGTATTGGATAGGCATGTATGTCGCGTAGGACTTCGTCGCAGTGAGAATGGGATAGCTTCGGGTGTAACATCGACCAGCTATAGTGACAGGTGGGCAAACGCAGATTGCCATGGTCATCCTCCATATCTCGTGCACCTGCTAAGGGAAAACCCCGAACAGCTCCTCCCTTTTTAGCTCTGGTGGCGTCAACACAACCACCATCGTAAGAAGTGTGCAAACAATAGATACAACTCAGACAGCGTGACTTTGTATATCATAATAATTCATGGGTTTAAAAAAAAACATAAACATTTTCTTAATAAAATAAAGACCTCCGCCTAACTCAGGGCGGTATGAGTTTAACAAATGAAATTCATAATTTCCGTCTCTTTTGTACCTTTGGTTTAGTCGTACCTTTCCATCGTTTGTCTTTTTCCATGGCCGGTTTCTTCTCATAATACTCGGTAATGAGATCGGGTGTACTATAGTTTAGATGCTCAAATGATTCCCAGGTATTTTCATTGTGTGAACACCCCATGCACTTGACTAGGAAAACGTGCTTTCGATGATCATCTTCAGTAGGTCCGCTAGTGACAATTGACTCAGGTGTCCATCTGCCATCATCGGCCTCGATCGGTGGTATTTCCCTCTCAGGGTCATCACCTCAATATGGTTGTACTAAGGCAAGATGGAACGCAGGGTGGATCTTCCACATTGTAGGAAGTTCGAGTCGACACCATCACTTGTTTTCTCCAGCCTTGACTATTTTGAAGGGTCCGTACATCTTGTCGTCAACCTTGCGGCATTGTCGTTTGGTTCGAATGTTGCGACTGTCAAGCATAACTAAATCTCCTACCTTGTACTGAGGAGGTGGCCGTCGCTTGCGATCGTAGTACTTGCTCATTTTGTCCTTCGAGACTTCGAGCTGTTCTTCTAGTCGTCTGTAGATCTCGACCATATAGTGTGCATATAGTTCAGAACCTGGATTATGAAACTGAATTTCCGTTGGCCAATTCGTGCGTGACTCATAGCCGTAATTGGCGTATAAACGTGTAATCCTTGTGGACGCGTGTTTCGAATTATTGTTAGCATACTCGGCCATGGGTAGCATCTAGCTCCTGTGGGAGTGTTCGTTGTTGCAGTATGTACGTAGGAAGTGTTCGATAGTCCAGTTGATGTGTTACATTTGGCCATCAGTCTCTGGATGAAAAGCCGATGACATAGAACCTCTAATTCCGAGGGATCGGTATAGGTCGGCAAGAAAATATCTGGTGAAGACAGCGTCGTGATCCGATACTGTGTCGAGAGGCATGCCGTGATAATTCCAAACTTTATTGAGAAATAATCTCGCGACCGTGCACGACTCTCGTTTATCCGTTATCATGAAGTGTGCCATTTTGGTGAATCTTTCGACTACCACAATGATATTTTTGTTACTGTTAGATTCCTGTAAGTCGGTAATGAAGTCGACCGAAATATAAGTCCATGGTGAGGATGGTAGTTCAAGGAGGTGTAATAAACGACGCTTGGTATGACGAGGTGCCTTTGTCCGTTGACATGAGTCGCACTTGTTGCAGTATCCTCGCACGGCGTCCTCCAGTTTGGGCCAGTAAAGATTTCTTGTGATGAGCTCCAGGGTACGTTCGCGACCGAAGTGTCCGGCAATGTGTGAGTCGTGTTCTTGGTGTAGGATCTACTTCCAAAATCCCTCAGGTATATATAACCTTCATTTCAAACACAACATACCATCTCCATCAATATTAAATCTTCCGTCCACATTCTGTTCCTTTTCCTGTACCTTCCGTAGTATCTTCTGATACTCCTCATCCTGACCAAGTTTTTTCTGAAATCTTTCCTTCACTGATCCAACCAACTGACTTACTGAAAACCCTGCCAAAGAAATTACTTCCAAATCATCATTATCCAATTCCATCGCTCCAACCTCTAACCAATGTTCTGGTCCTAACAAGGTTGCCGATGTTGTACCCCTCTCTCTTAGGGCGAACTCTGGGCGCCTTGATAATGCATCAGCTTTTCCATTAGCTGCTCCTTTGTGATGAACAATCTCAAAATCGTATTCCTGTAATACTATTACCCAATGAGCCTGTCTTCGATTGAGTTGTTGTGTATCTTTGAAGTATTGGAGGTTCATGTGATCGGAAAATACTGTTGTTATATGTATTGCTCCTTGGAGGTAACATCTCCATGTCTTGAATGCGTATAAGGGATATAAAGTGGATCCCCACTGTTAAGGTGTAAACAATCACTCCAATCATAGATCTACACACCAATACTGGTAAATCAAGAATATACAAATTGCAAATTGAATCGAATGTTCAAGAACACTTATTAGCACAATAAACTATTCACAACAACAGTTTCTTGGATTATTGAATTGTTTCATGGATGTTCCCGAAGTCTCCAGACGTTTTCAAATGTTTCAGCTTTCTTTGAAGTCTCATGAAGTCCTCAGGAGACCAACGAAATCAAGTTTCAAAATTCTTTTCAAGCAATTTGAATTATTTAAATAAATAAAAATATTCCTTGTAAAAAAACAAACAATATCAAAATGTAAAGATTATAATGTGCAGAAGCAACTCAAGTGACTGTCAGAAATCTATATGTGTATAACAAAAAACATTGTTTAGTTGGTATTCATGGAATAACTAGCAGATATCATTGGTCTACTTCTGCATCATTGGACAAATGAAATTCAATTTTTCACATGAAATGGCATTATTTTTCATTCCTGAAAAATCTATCATTTTGTTTCAAAATGATATCATCTATGCTCTAGCAATGTCTTAAGCTCCATACTATTTGAGGCATAAGTTTCTGCCATTACACTAGGTTACTATTTTACCATGATATATACAATCCTGGATTACATCTGAAAAAAAATATTTTTGATTCTTTGAGTCTAAAAAGGTATTCTTAACTTTGACAATTATCACTGATATCCCAATAGGTGTTTCAAACCCTGATGAGTTTTCAGGAGATCACCTGATATCTATAACAATATCTTGGATTACATTTGAAAGATTTTTTATAATATTTGAAAAATGTAATTAGGTTAAAATATTGTTTGAAAGTAAATTCATATGTCATCTGTAACATAATTAGTATTTGGCTGAGAGCTTGTTTTGCATCCTAAACTACTGTTACTGCGATAGAACATGGTTTTTTTCATCTATTATCTCTGCTTTCTCCAGCCATGATTCAATATCAATTACCCTTATTTCAACCATCCTTGTACAAGGGAATCTGATTTGAATATATACTACTATTGTTGTGAATGTTACAATCTTTTCCTCGTGTGTTGAAACAAACCCATTTGGTTGAAGAACCCAGTGCATGCATGTTTTTCCAGATTCATTTGGGGGATCTTTCACTATTCGAAGCTGGTACATGAAATATGAAGATAATCCTAACAATAGATACAACCTGATGGGTAGAATATTTCGAAGTGATATAGTGTGATCTCCTGGGTGCACTATACATATCCCAATTTTATGTTTGAATTGTTATTGTGATTCAATATTTCGTAATCTTGTTATTATTGAACATAGCAGTTTTATATTTGACTCCTATGAGAGATGATTCCCATTCTTTCAATTCAAATATCCCATCTAGCCTTATATACTCATTCAATTTTCAATTGAGAGGGATCTTCTTTATCATGAGTGAATAGATGGCTTTTCAAGAATAATCCCCATTTGTATCTTCAGAGATTTGACCACTGATAGTATTTTCCCATGTAACCATCTCATTTGATTACTTCACAGCCTGCCTCTTTGAATCTTGTGTGAAATTTGTTCTTCAGTCAATAGCTTCTAAGTATCTTGACTTCTTTTGAACATCTGTCTTTCTAATACCACAGTTCTTTACCATTAATTTGAGCAGAATTCATTAAAGGCTTAGAGTGCTTGACCAAGATTTGAATCAACTGGTGCCATTACAAGTTGTGAAATCTTACGAATATTTCCATATCATTATGTTGTGGGGTAATTGCGACTTCTGAATAGATTATACTTTGTTTTTAGACTTCCTTACAACATGTCATTATATCAAATATATCCTGAAATTGACGCCAGCCTGGTGCTACTTGCACATAACAAGTTCATCAGCCATGTTATTGTCCACCGATGACATGGGTACATACCGTGTCAAGGGTAGATTGTCTTCTATGTTGATGGAATTGATATTGATACTACTACATATACAACCGTGCAATAATATACAGGTTGTGCAGCAAAACATTTATCAAATTCTTCAATGTACTTGACACCTTAGTCCAAATAAAGGCTTTAAATATGAATTCAGAATGTACATATCCTGTACTAACAACTTCAGCTATTAATCCCAATGCATAATTATAATAGAAGAGCAACCTGATATAAGATTGAATCTTTTATGATGCAGGAAACATTGAACATTTAATTGAGTTTAATCATGATTGGCAAACAACACAGATTCACAAATTTGGTCTGATGTCTTTGTGTCAATACCATTCTGGATGGTATGGGCAATACAATAGTTTTTCCATGTCGAACATGCTGGCAATTCCAGGTGGCTGAGTTTTACAAATTCTTTCATTATTCTACATTTTGTTGATATTCTCTTTCTCCATTGAATGGTCAGTCCGGCAGACATCAACCATACTATTACAGAATAGTTTCTGCCCAAGATTCAAATTGATTTCATGTTTATTACACATGGTTGATATCCTGCAATAGCGCAGTTTGCCTTGTAAACTTACTACACAAGTCGAAATTGTTCTGTGATTTGGTAAATATAATCAGCTTTTATTTTTTGAACTCTATTCATATCAATTTAATGAATATTCACTACCCATTAGTGATTTGTACAGAAAACCAGAATTGCTTCAAATTATTTTATAGAGAATGAATTCGAATGTTTTTCAATAAAAGGTTAATTTAAAGATATGTATTTATTAATTTGAGATTATGATTTTCTTCAGTAGAATCTTGATGTGCTTCATGACTCAGACAGTGCAAATTAGATAACGTATCATTTGATTATCACTCTCTCAGTCAAATATTGAAGGTCTATTACATATATCTACTTTCCTGATTCTCAGTCACTGGGTAGGTATGTAGCAATCATGGTACTTATAAGAGATATATTTCACAATTAAAGTTTTCAATTCAAAATGGATCTGAATATGTAAACATACTTAATAATTGTCATAATATTCAATATGACTGGTCATTACAGAAGCTGAAACATAACCAGCCATAAAATGTTGTCTTGATGGGAAACCAAACCATAGTTATAATATTTCCCGCAAATATATAATTACTATCACTGCTGAGTTCATTTACAACGGTATCTGGTGTACCTTGCACACTTCCAAATAGATTCTCAAATAATTGGTCAGTCTGTCTAGAATTATTGTATTTCAGATATGAGATATATTGTACAAACAAGATTCATTTTTGTTGTTGTATTTTGACTCATTCTCGTAGATTCAGAAGAAAAGATTAAAAACATATTAAGAGTCAATGGTATGTAACATTGCATACATAATGACCAGAATGAAGTTTCCACAGAAGTCTAGTACACATGGCTAAATATTGAGACAAAATCAAACTTTACAGAGTTCACAGTTCGTATCGGTTAACCAGAAACCTTGATTAACGATTACCTATTTCACTCTTGGAGTTCTTGCAGAAGCGGAAATTATATATAAATTACATGGTAACAATAAATAAAATGAACATATAACTAATGCATTTCAGATTGTTTTGTATAATATCTACAGGTTCCTATCTTTAAGCACAGATAAAGACCTTTAGGAGATCTATGCTTAATATATCTTCCTCAAGACCATGTTCAACAGCAAGACCAAATGACCAAAAGCAGAGCATATACGATTGAACTTTAGTTAACCCAATTCGGCTACATTAATTATTGAATAAGAAGCTACTGTATATATCGAGAACAATATGTTTGACATGGTTTACTTGAAACAGTTGCCTAGTACCAACAACATGTTGGGTACATTTAGCAATGTATTTTATTGCAATTCTGAATGACTCCGAGTTGACATCCTATTTCTGCAAGAGCGCCTTAATTCATTCAATTATATAGTTCTATAGCTGGGCCACTGGACTCGCCCACATGGATCCAACCAACTCACAGATATCAATAATGGTTCTTTTCTAATTTTACAGTTATCTACTGCATAAATCAGATAACTGTTGATTAAACCGCCACGTATTCACACAGCATATTCGCATAATATAATTCGATAAGTATGCCCATATGTAAGGATGTACGTCCTCGTATGCATGGATACTCATAGATACGGTCCCAAACGGGAATAAGTGATAACGATATCAATTGTAAGTCAAAGTAAGTAAGATTATTGGTAGTCTTCCAAAAGCACTTCGCAAGGTGATTATATATGAAGGGCGGTTAACTGACCCTGGTGACCAAGTGCACCTGCGAGGCAAAGTTTTCCTGGGACTGCCATTACACCATAGATGAGCTATGATTAATTCTAATGTTGCTAATTGTTCTGGTTTGAGCCTTTAAAAATCTTGTGAAGGCAAATTGAAGACATGGCAGATGGAATATAGCAAAGAGCTGAGAGATGCTGTAAAATCAAGCTTAGTCTGACGTCAGAGACCAACCTATGCACACATAACATTGTCAAGGCAAATATTATTGAAAGTGAAGGTGGTTGTCGATCAGGTGGCAGACTCGGAGGTAGTAAATACAGATTGGAGTACTGGGGTCCAGAAATAAATTTAGGAATAATAATCATAATAATATTGAAAGTGAGATTCCAAATATTTATTTCCGAACTGGTCACTGGGATTCAACATATAATGTTCTCAACAAAACGACAAATTATGAAACTGACGTACCTGTGGTAGAGTATCAGAAAACTCAGTGGTCACAAAGAAGATGTATTAAAGGAGAAGTAAGAAATATTACTTTACACAGTGCAGCAGGAAAACGAATAATATACCACATTATATGAAGTACAAGATGGAAACTATTTCCAGACATAGTTCAAGTTCTTGCACAGGTTAATAGCAACTGATATGCCAACCATTGTTCAACGTTCATAAATTACAATACACCCACATCCTTGCTGTGAAGTATTGTGGTGGCTGAAGGAACATGACGAGAAGGTCCCACTCAAAATAGTGAGAATGGTGCTGCAGTTGTCAATTATAGACGCGATTCATCAATGGAGAATCTATTTTACATCCATTGTATTTCTTCGCAAATAAGAGCTCCTATGTCCAGTCACAATTTGTTTGGCAATGCATGAGTGAATTTGTTACATATCATTCGCAACATATACATACCAAATAAGCTCAGTGAGATGCAATCCATATATATTCTAATCGATAACTATGGGACAAGCATCTTCCTGCTGTTTAAGCCACTCAGGGGACTTTAACTACAAATCAAATCGGTATTCATTACCACCATGATACTCAATGGAGAGGTTACTATATCTTCTGAAGACTGTCACCTAAGCCATGAGTTGATAACATTATGTTAAACACTTAGCTCAGGTTTTCGAATTGCAGGTGCTAGTTGTTCCAATAACAACCTACAAATCAGTTGCAGGGTTTACATTGTTTCAAGGAAGAAAATCAAAAATTGATTTGTACAAATACTGACTATTGGGTCTTCCGAATCCTAGCAGAGAATAAAGGTTGAATACCTCTGACTCAAATGTGTTTATAATACCCCCAAATGCAACTATGGTTTGGTTTTAGTTATCTCTGTAGGTTGGTAAGAACTCTCTGAAAAAGCGCAACACTCCAGGTATATATCTATTTCAAGTCGGCATATTTGACAGTCTGTCAGACTGCCATAAAAGTATCAAGCCATTGACAATACGACTTCGCAATTGCCCAAAGTTGGTTTGTGATTACATGTAACACATCACAGTAGTTGATACACGCCACTGCAGGCTAACATGTGAGCAGGAGCAAGAGCAGAAAATACAGGAGAAATGTACCAACACAAGAACCAGAAATGTCTGGTACTGACATGCCGAGATAGAAAGACAGGCATCAATCTGTTCACCATTTAATTCTGATCATATATTAAGTATCACTACCACCAGAAATACATACCATCCATATCAGCTCATGAGCACAAAGCTAATGATTGATGATAGAGCTTCCGCCCCTGAGGTGATCCTTACAGACAACAATGGTCACATTGGAACCGAAATATGGAATTGTTATATGTCATCAGATAGGCCAGAAGATAGAAATTCCCATGGCAGCAATTAATTGACAATCCATTCGGCCTCATACTCTGGACTATACTGCACCATGAATGAAAAGATATCATATTGCAGATTCAATTGAAAACTCTAAAGGAGTAAAACAAAGTGATTGAGGCAACAGGTGTCTTCCAATGATTATCATTACTGGTGGTGATGCAGATTTAGTTTTCAAAGCTGATGCAAACTGCTTCAAGACTCTGGGTTGACAACCAAGCCCTGAATGTGGTCGCAATAAAGAATTGGTTAACGATTACTTTTATTTCCGATATGCTTGAGCTTCCACAGAGTAATTTAGTCTTTTCAAAATGAATGTTCGTTTTCCGTTACATAATAACATAATTGAGCATGGTAGGGAGTAATAGATCCTTTCTCGAACACAGAAAGTCAATGTTGAATTGAGGTTGGGAAATGTACCTGCAAATTTCTTTTTGTAAATCAATGACTGCCTGAATTCATTTAAAGAGAACATCATCTTGTGTTACCTCATTGGTATTAACATTTACAGCACAATCGGTAAAATAATAATAAACATGCGAAATATGTGCTGCGGTGGCTGACATAGTTCGATCGCAATTCCAATAAGGAAAGAGTTGGTATGGAGTGTTGGAGTTGTCTTCCTATGGTTTGAAATTTCATATGGTATTGTTACGATTAACACCACTAAAATCATAACGATCAAGATTAGATGCTTTCCAAGTTAGAATTCAGTACCAAGATAATTGACATCTTCATCAACTACAATGAGACAGTGATATTGAAATCTGTCAACAGGAAACTTCCTGTGAATTAAATACTGCAGAAGGCTGAAACCTCCAGTAAGGCAAAAGTGCCTGCAAATTGGTCACCAGAATATATCCACCCAGCTTCAATACTGACAACCAAATGAGACAGCAAAAGGGACACTTAGTTCACTATCGACATGCAAAAACACAACTTTCATAAACTACTTATTTTGTTGTAGTTCATATAAGCCAAACCAAACATCCTTCAGATATATACAATTAGCTTCACAATTGAGGCAATCCTGAACTTAAATGATGGCTTCGAATCCCACAAACCAGTTCTTGAGTACATTCGGAAATATTGTTCAAATGGAGATTTGTACAGTCAATATAATTGGTACCTCCATACCACCATCGAATCCTTCATGTATTGCCAAGACAATCTTCAATGTTCCCATGAAAATTTCCTACTATAGTGCAACCACAGGAATTTCCAGTATTTCTTGAATTTAAATGTGACTTCCTAATAGGAAAAAAACTGGCAGAAATGTCAACAGTGAACAACACCTTTATTCAGTGTCTGAAGGGTCCAAATAATCATGCAGATGACCTGTCGAAACGGCCCGATTGTTTGATCGGCTCATAGTACATGTTGGCTTATTCTAGACCACACTGATAGTTGAACCCTATGATGACCACCTGGTGGAAATTTAGAAAGTCAAAGCCACTTAGACATTGACATTCGTGTTGTTGATAATATCTGACAATTGTTCAATAGCCTAAAATACAGTGGACAACCACCTGGATATTGTATTTTTAGCTATTGCATATTGTTAGAAAATATATTTTATTAAGCAAAATAATTCCAGTGGAACAGCACTTCGTCTATCAGATTTGACCCCTTGAGTCTTGTCACCATTGTTCCTTGAAACCTGTTTGGTCGACTCTAATTTCTTCTGCCCGGCTGACATAGAGTACATTATGGAGTGATTCATTAGTATCTGTGAAGTATGTCTCAACATAAATTCCCATCTGCATATATACACCACAGTCCATATTCCTCAGCCACAAAAGCCCTCACATGGCAAGGTGTCTTTAAGAATATTGTCATGAATCCAACTGAATTGTAGGCACCATTGTGGACAGACATCTTTGCCATTGTGCATCTGTTAACAACAACAGCCATTTGCTTTCCTTGTTCCAACAATCATAAATGAATGGATGTCATCAGACTGTTCTTGAAACATGTTATCTGCAACTGCAGTGACTCAGAAAACATTATTACTTATTGTGGCACTCAATTTATCTGCAGATTCCGCACCATACTATACAGCTACATAATCAATGATCACTCACTGTGGACTTAATTTAATTTCCAAACGGACTGGAATCTGGAGAGAAATTATCACTCATTATTACATTAGCTAATGCCGTTATTCATCAACAAGTCGCTAAATAGAATCAAGTAGAAACTGCTAATCGAAATGTCATGCAACAACTCCTCATAAATGTAAACATCAATGTGACCTTTTTGTGTCAATTGCACTGCCACATGATAATACAAATCATGGTCCCAAAGGCAACTAACCCTAAGTTTGAAGGTGAAAGAAATGCATTGGCTACAGCTAGTGAAGGCACAAATGAAATCAGTTCATAGCGGAACGAACTGGGCAGGGGAACAACTGGATTTCAATCTGAGGTTGAACTTGATGGTGGAACTGAATCCCACCACTGTGAACAAAACCATGCAAACAAGCTTATTGCTGACTGGATCGAATTGTTGATCACCTTGTAGAGCATGAATGTAGCTACACAATCAATCTGTTGTCTAGCTGATCAGAAATAATCTCAGTTACTTATTTCTTTTCGAAATTGTGGGCCGAAATGAAGGGATTTGAGCAAGTTGTTTTGCCACTTGTTTCGTACTCTCGAACCAATTCGGTTAGACAATCATACGAACCTCTGATGGTTAGTTGTCAACACTAGCTGCAGTGTTCAAAGATAGCCATCAGCTCCTTTGGGAACACCCCGTCTGTTTTCTACGGTAGGAAATACATTAAACATACCAGAAAGATGTCATTTTGTGTATTGGGGACAAGGTCTTATTATCGTCGCGGGGTATCCGCATGTACAATGATGCTCATCAGCAGAATCAGAAGAAAGTTGAACTGTTCACAATCTTTAATGTAATTAATAACAATGCCCACAGGGTTGACGTGCAACATAATATGGACATACACAATATCTTGCACCTTGATATGCACGATATATATTCACCATCTTCCATGGCCGAACAACACTTAAGATGTAATGTAGGTTTCTGTTGTACTTGAACTCATAGGTTGACTTGGCTTCAATAGTTTACTTGGCCTTTGTAGTACACATATCTTGCAGGAGTACTTAGACACCAATGCCAGATAGCCGCCCTTCATATATTATCATCTCGCCATGTGCATTTTGCTTGCTAGTGATTATTGTACATTCATTGCTCAATTATTGATATACACTTTATCACTTATTACATTTGCAATAGTGTATATGTATATCCATCTGAAACAGGATGTAAGTCCTTAAACATAATCATAGGTGATATTAGTTGACAATACTGATAACTGAAATATTCTTCAGATTCTTGTATCCCAACTACATTATATATTACATCGTAATCACATTCAGAGGGATGGTGACAATTGTGTCCAAATGATGAGTGTGACAATAGAAAATTTAGATAAAGATCAAAAGCTTGTCATCAAGTTCAATCTGTTGTGCTGTTTGAAATCACAATGGTAAGCAGTATTGTAGTCACCTTGTTTACCATGATCCTATATATACCACTTGCAATCCAAACCACAATAGAGTTATACCTTAAAGTAGGTCCACAAATTAGGGAACCTGGAATCATGGAAAAGAAGACAGTGTACAATGACTTTGTGTTTCTATACAACACTTTTTATTGATTTCAGTGCAGTGTCAATAACTAGTGGTGGCAACCAACCGCTCTAGTTTGAGGAAATTGACAAATCAGTTCGATTCGCATGAATCAGAACAGGGTTAGAGTTCGTCAATGATAGTTCGAATCGAACTGAAATTTAGTCCAACAAAGCTGGTTCGAAGTTTGCGATAAATGTTTGTCAAATTTGTGGATTTCTTGCGAACCTGTTCGCGAACCTTACATGCGAAGTATCATTATCTCATAGAAGCTTTTACCTTCATGGATGAGTTTTAACTTGTTCATACAGGAAGAGGCAGCTCAGCCTGAGCTCAATCACGTCCAGCCAGACTTCAGCCAGCCCTGCTCGACTGTCTCCAGCCCAGCTCGACCGTCTCAAGCCCAGCTTGACCGTCTCAAGCCCAGCTCGACCGTCTCAAGCCAGCCACTGCTTAATCACGTCAAGCTAGTCTCCAGCCAGCCCTGCTCGACCGTCTCCAGCCAAGCCCAACATAATCACATTCAACCAGTCTCCAGCCAGCCCTGCTCGAACGTCTCTAGCCCAGCTTGACCCTCTCCAGCCCAGCTTCACCGTCTCCAGCACAGCTCGACTGTCTCCAGCGTAGCTCGAAAGTCTACAGCCAGCCCCGGTTGGGACGCATCAAGCCAGTTTGCAACCAGTCCAGCTCGACCGTCTCTACCCAGTCCCGGCTTGATCGTGTCCAGCTAGTTTCCAGCTAGCCCCGGCTTGATAGCGTCCAGCCAGTCGAAATCCAGCCCAACTCGATCGCGTCCAACTGGTGTTCCAAGTGCATCCAATATCTACCTTATTTATTTGTATATAGTTATTAATAAATTTGTGAATCAAGTGCTCAATTGTCTACTGCAAGATGATAGCAACAATAGAAGTACATAGACCCATGTATGAGCACGAGAAAGCTTTTATGAGCTTGTATGATGCAACCCATTGCGTTAGTATCACTTTGACTGTGAGTTAATGGCGACCATAAAGCATACAAAGTAAACAGCAACTCCAATAGAAGCACATATCGGCTAATATGAGCTTGAAACAGACCCATCTTAGCCTTTCGAACTTCATCCCAGATCACTCACAAACCGCTTACCCATCGCCAAAGAGAATGGTTTGATTCGTACCCAAGGAAATTGAACCATTGGTGGCCAGGGTTCGTTCGAATCGAATCCTCAGTAAATCTAGCTGCGGTTGGATTCACCTCTGATTAATCTGATTTGATGCCAACACTATCAATAACACAAGAATGGGTTTCTCCGTCACTATTGCAGCCTAAGAATTCTCATGAACTGAATTCACTAAGTGTCTGCTGTGATGCAGTCACTTGACAAAAGTGTTCGTGACAGATGACAGAGCGCACCCTGTCAAAATTATAGCCCCAAACTTGTTCGCTCCTTACAGCACCATCAAAGGCTAAAACCTAGTACCGCGAGATGTTCCATATTATGAAGGGTATAATAATCACATTTCTGTAGTTCTTGCGCAATATCTCTGTAGGTTAGTACACTTATAGGCCGCTGATTGTGAACGGATGAAAGCTTTGTCGCAGGATGCTATAGAGCCCATGCATAAACACAACCTTGCTAGAGCTGGCAGACAGGAAAACTTTACAACACCCGAAGGGATACCACTCTGGCAAACACTGAAACATCATGACAAGCTTTTTCAGAAACAATTATTCCACCTCTGTACCCCTGAGGTATCACGGCGGACATTAGATCGGGACCTATGGCAGAATGGAATGATGATGTCACTAGCAAAAAGACAACCCAAGTTGACTCCCTAGTGTGCAGTGGATTATGTAATGTGGGCACTGGAGCGCAAGGATTGGACAGCTGAGTAGTTTGAGGGAGTGAGTTAGAGCAATAAATGCAGTGTACAGAAGCCTGAGGATACACCCCAAGTGTAGGTATTCATAAAACACACTGAAAAGTGTAACACTAAGTGCATCACACGTAAAAAGAGGGCATGGGATTCTCACTCATGGATTGAAGTTGTTTTGGAGGAACATATAGTGGCACTTTCTCCCAACAGATTGTGAAATCAGTGAATGCACTGGTCTATGTTAATGTCCCGGATTACCATGTTCTCCCATTTGGGCAACATATCCACAACACCATTGGCCACCCGGTTTTCCAGCATGGCAATGCTCCTGTGCAAACTACGCAAATTGTAACCGAATGGCTTGAGCAGCACCATATCGCAGTTGATGCAGACCCTCCCAATTCACCAGACCTCAACCCCATTCAGCATGAGTGGGTAGTACTCAAAGAGTGACTACACAAGGCATACCCCAACTCGCCAACACTCCAGGTGGTAATCATACAGTGAAAGGATGACATTCAGAGGTTCTATCTGAGATCTGTGACTCAATTCCAGAGGCACTGTTTGGAAATCTGTTTAACAGTGTGCCCGATAGGGTGGCAGCAGTTTTTGATGCATAGTGATGGTACTCCAGGTACTAGAGTATGTATTTCTATGTTTGTTTTGTCTTTTTACATAGACTTCATTATAAGTATCTAGACTCTTTGTAAATTTTATTAGAAGGCTGTAGCATTTTTGGTTATGGAGTAACATCGAGTTTTGTTGGTGGAGACGGTATTCGCAAGGGGACATACCGACCAAATCACAAACACTTTTGGCTAGTCACCATAACTTTGATCAGTTAAATGACTGATTCAGATATATGATTTCAAGATCCCCCTATTTTGTCTGTCTTAATGTATATCTACAGCAGTCCACACTTTTTGCAAATGGACAGGGGGATAAGGTTATGGGAGTCAGAGTATTTGATCATATTTCAAATGCAAGTGATCTGCATTGTACATTCGGAGTGCAGCGATTCTCTATCTTTTTTTGATCTTTGATAGATTCACTTCCCAGTTGATACGATATAACCTATATGACAATACTGAATGTTGCACCTAATGATGTTTAGAACCTTATGTTCTTTTAACTGATATTGTTCAGATAGGATGCTCTATTTGCTTTATATTACTCAGACTGTATACAATAGAAATGTTCTGATTTGCAGTCAACATCTGACTGCAAAATTGCAACAGGTGACCTTTGAATTCTCATATGTCATATTACTTATTATAAACTCTGTATTCTGCCCTGCTTCTAGAAAATGAAAATGATCCAAAGAACATTTTGTATAAATTAGATAACACTCAGGTAGCAAAATGGTAATATAATTTAGCACAGTTTATTATTTGCATGATATAGCTCATTTACAATGTATCACTATTTGTGATCAACACATGCTGTGGTTATGTTATGCCTCTCTTGCCAAAGCTATCAGGTGAGTCAGATGGAAAGCTATTAGGCCTCACGATTGTTTGTTCACAGTTGAGGAGTCCAATATGCAATGATCTAATGTTCAGTTATCTCAGTTCGAAGGTATGATTGCCCCAACTACTGTTACGTGTCAGAGGGCAGTATGAACTTGAAATATTTCAAATATGGCCTTTCGGTAGTGTTGTCAATAAACAGCTGGGTTTTCAGTACATTGACCAACCGATTCGATTTGAGTGATATGGATTCTTGCCACGATATTGTCACCCATAACCCACATTTCGGCCCTTGACTGAAACTCCATTAAGTGATCGACACCTTGGTAGATAGGCTCAGAATTTTGTTCATCATGTAGCTAAGAATGAGCGCTTGAGGACGAATTGTTAATTCGGCTTATCGAACATGAACTTGCTGATATGTTGATTTGTTACATTTTATATTGGGATCAAAGTTTGGGTAGAACTTTGAAATATATACAAATATTTGATTGAAACCACTTCAAACTCTTGTTTGATGCCGTTTCACTTTCATTAATCCGCTTCATAATAAACACAACTTACCAGAGGTCTCGGGTAAGATCATAATCCTGTCAGACCTCAAGGTTATTTGACACAATGCATCAATTCAATTTCCCTGATCTAATTGTAGCTTGACCATGATGATATCACATTCCAATGTAAATATATTCCAAAACCATCTTACAATCGGCCCCAGTTTTGCATCATTATCACTTTAGATAATCATCTACAAAATGTCAATTTATACACTCGTCTGCTGAATCTCTTTGATGACAATTTCCTCACTCACAGTAATCAGGTTTAAAACTGTGACTGGTACTACCTCGATATCAAAACCATTTGCCATGTCTATTCTAATCATATGTATTTGGTGTACATGCTGCTGAATTAGTTCTAAGGTCCTTTCCAATCGTATATATATGTTATAGGAAGACCTTATTAACTTGGTAGATACTAAGTATGGGAAAGGATAGTCGTCATTTTATTCCACAAATCCTTTTATTTATTTCCCTCCAGTGTTATACAAACAAAGTTTCCCACTTCTAAGTTTTCCGATGACTGCATAGTATCATTGGTGGATGATCAAGAGAGGTCATTGACATGATGACCAGCAGCGACAAATGCATGTACATCATTATTTATAGTATATGTGTCATTCAATTCAAATCAAAAACCATTGAAATCACTCTTATTTTACCCTTTGAATTCCAATTGTGCAATTAATAAGTACCAGCAGAGAGCAACTGTAACACATATTGCGGATATTATACACACAATGGTGTTGTGCAATTTCAAAAGTCCGATTCACAAAATTTCCTTTGTAGTCAACTGGCAATCAGAAGCTTTTCTGTCAGAATCAATCGGCAGTTCTTAGCGAATATATATACATACTCAAGGAATTGCTAAAGTGGATATATCACACTGCAGAATCATATGCACATATAAATACAGTTATTCAAAGAACAAAGCCAACAGGTTGCAAACATCAGGAAGATATTGATATTCAGTAACAATTTGATAGAAGAATGTTTTGTTGGGTACAAAAGATCCATGATTCCACAACTGACAATCAGCTGACATCTGGTTACGGGAACAATATACATTTAAAGGTGATCGATCCTACAGTTCCCTCTATATGTGCCTAAGGAATAAGTTCTTCAATATCAAGTCAATTACAATTAACTTCCAGCCAGGTTGTTCATTGCAGGAAGGAGTAGTATTGAAAGTTTGGTGTGACTAAGATTAATTGTCAGATTTGAATGCATGGGATCAATGCCAAAGGCAGAAACAGAGATCGTCATTCCCGGATTCCACGTCCAGAACAAAATGAGTCATCTTCCTGCATGACCATTGCCATTGCACTGGTCATTGTCATGCTGAATGATGGTAGACCACTGGTAATATTTCTTGTCGGTGATTGTTGTGAGTGTTGGATGTCATAGTACGATGATGTCATTGATATTACCTTACCTGCTATTCGTGGTACAAAAATAATTTTCTGGCAATACTCTTGTTAAGATTCATCTTCATTGTGTTTATTATACTGAGTGTCAATGTCCTGAGATTGTTGTGAGTATGTAGTGTCAGAGTTCATATCATGTTGAATGGTAGACTACCGTTCAAAGTCCAGGTCATAGCCCATGTCAATGCTCTATCAAAGTTTCATGTCAGAGCACAATGTGCACACAGATATTACTTTCCACAGGCCGCTGGACCTTTGACCTGTTCTACGATAACATTCATAATCACAATGATCTCTACCAACACCACCAACAATTTGTTTCTCTTAATGTCAACTGAAGTATTCTTAATTGTACATTTTTTCATCCTAGAATATATCGTGATTATGATAAATACTCCGACTAATTTACAGCTCACTCACTCCATTGCCACCCTAATGGATTCTGTTGCTCATGTTGCCCATCAGGCTTATTATGCTGTTGAATGTGTATATCAGAAATACCAGAGTGTAATGGAGGTAGACTTTTGGCTTCAATGTTTGCACAGGTCATGAATTATTACCATTGATTAGGTATTTCTGTCTGTTCCAATGCATCCAGACTGAACGGTTAAGTACATCAGTTTATGGCCCAGTGGGTATAAATATAACAATTCAAAAGATACAGTGGCAAACGAGATTACAAGTGACGATGGGAATAGAGATCTATTTAAGACTATGGTAACAGTTCTAAAGCACGTTGCATTATGACCATATAAATGGTGCTTACACTGTGTCCGCTGACAAGTGTACTTTTGTGCCAAACACAACAGCCATATAGGTATAAACATGAGCCAAGAGCAACCGTGAGCAAAGTACACATACAAGGTCAGGTACAGTGACAAGGCAACTGTACCTGGTACCACCAGTTCATAAACGTGCATGGCATGAGATCTATAGGACAATAATAAAATGTATCATAGTTGTACATACTCCATATGATTTGTGAACAGAACACAGTGTCAGTGTTTAGATTTTCCTCAACAAATAAGGTTGTTGCCTGTGTGGGTGTTCAGTATCGACAGTTGATATTTGTTAAACTTCCAAGTTTCAAATGAAATTAGATTTCAGGTTATGACTTTGGGATCAAATATCAGTATTGAGGTTATTGCATTTATGTGCCCTTAATATAGTTAGATCCCAGAGTCGAAATTAGTTTTGTGGTATGACAGTGACAATATTCCAACTTCCGTGTCTGAATCAACGTTAGACTGTATTTGATGATGTTGAGGGTACATGTCAGAGATGAATTTCCATTGTATATGTGAGTTTATTTCCAATATAGGATTCAGTTGTCAGAGTTGATAGTAATTCGTTTGCAGAGTGACAGTTGATCTTTAACTATAGGTTGTGGAGATGGGACCACCTTTCAGGGTTGAGGATGTGCTGATGACATTTCTGTGTCAGAGTCTGCTGCAGGTAATAATATTGAGAATACCGTATTCAAGCTATGACAATGCCACTTCCAGGTTGCTTTTAGTGTGTTTCACATTTCAGAGTCACCCATCATTGTTGAAGTTTGACATTATTTGATAATGATTGGCCGGTGTGTAGCAGCTGAGATTTTGCTGAACATGTTCCTGTGACAGAGTCAGTGCCCACAGTTGATATTAGTTTGACAGCATGCTGACTAGAATGTTGAAAATCTAATAGTACAGTAGATTTGTTGTCATGTCTGAATTAGAAGTTAGAATTGTTTTTAGTTTAAATGCTCTGCAAGATAATAAGGGTTATCCTTTTGCAAATGTTAGTAGTTCGGAAGTTAGTAATGAATACTAGGAATCATCAGAATACTATATAATAGTGTGCGTTCACCTTTCTTGAACTGAGAGATATGTGCAAAGTGGGCCAATGGTTGATTGATCATTGTAGAAAATTGTCTGTTAATCAAATACTTATCAATTGATGATAGTGAAATATTATCCATATTTCATTATGTATTGGGCTTGTAACCTTACATCGTTAGGTGAATCAAGAGATCAGCTGTGCGATAGGACTTCAACCAGTACTCACCAAAGAACACAAAACTAACTTTTATTATCAGATTTCACCTATGATTATAATAACATTATATTCGATGACTCCCTGCAAATTCAACCTTTTTGTCACATCCTTAACCAGCATTTTGCTTGACTTTCTTGTGCGGAACTGCATCAAGGACATCAAAATAGTTTAAAGGCTCGGAAATGATAACCAGGTTTATTGCAGAACTTTCGACTTCTTTAATGTCTGCATTCATTCTTCCCATCAGGAACACTACAACTAACAGTATTATTAGTACTTATATGATTGTGCATTACCTTTCCCACCAGGTGAAGAATGGAGGCTATCCATAGGCGATGAGAGTTTAAAATGCTGTTCTAGGAGAAGGCACATAAATAGTAAAATCTCGCATTACACACTCTGATACGATGTGTTCCTGTAACATCAAAGTTATGATTACATTGTATGTTATCACATTGGAACCACCTGCCAGTATAGATGTTTCACAGTGCTTGTGAGTTGTGTCTCTGAGATAAAGATATATGGTAGTCACTACTGTTCAACTGCAATGTCTAGGTCTCAGACTTGAATATTGTACCCCACTACTATCTCCTATTACACAATCACATAGGCAAATCTCCATGTAGATCCAAACATATAAGTGTCTATTTGTATGATTCAGTGTAACATACAGAGACATGAGATTTATAGTTAGAAAGGAAACATTGAATGTTGTAAAAACACAAATTATAGCAAGTCACACAATCATGTCTTTCTTGGTAATAACCTCTCACCTGAACAAAGAGTGGTTAAATGTAAAAACCTATGACCTGAATGTAGTATTGTGTGTAGAATACCATGTTCAATCTGCAAATAGTTCGAGGTTGAGAGGCTTTGTGATTTCAGAACAGGTAGCTTACCTGTATACATATATTTTGGTATATAATGTAAGGAAACATACCCAACAAATATCTTATGCCACCAACTCACCTGTGTATGGCCTGCTGTCTCTATATTGACAACTCCTCAAGGGGCTTTTATAGCGTCCTATTACCTTCATTATACTTACTGGTACCCAAAGCAATGGAGATTTCTAGGTGCCTAAGGCCAGTACCTCTGACATATGATTCCGACATGCCTGGAATAGTTGCAAATACAAATCTTCCAATGCGAAACCTGTTTTAATCTTTCTCAATGATGAGCCAAGGTAGTACATCTTCCATAAATTGAATCCTAATGAACAATGTTCAAATCAAGGCCAGTAGATGCCGCCCAGGGCGAATAACTATCGAAAACACCACGGTGTTGTACAGGACTAAATGTTGTACCAATGTAATGCCATTGTGATTGCATACCCATTGATCAGATAAGACAGAAATGACTATCTACCTCAGAGGTATAGTTCCAGAGAGATATTCAGCGTCTGGTCCAATAGTTTCTGCATTCAAGAGTCAATTGCAATGACCTCCACAACATTTCAAGTTTGCAAAGTCGACCGAGTATGAATGGATCATGTTTCAATCATATTCTATACTGTTAAGATTATATACTGAGTCTATTATGTTGTTTCTCTTGACTCTAAACGGCAGTCATGAATCAACCGAAAATGCACAGATAATGTAACAATCAAAAACACAGCACATATAGAGTTTTGTATTGGACTTGAACCCTCAGGCTGTGGAGAAATGCTAAGTGTGATTCTACAATAATACCATTCCAAGGGCATTCGCATTGTTTAAGGTGATGAATTTTCTCTTAATGTCATTATTAACTCTCTGAAGATAATTGTTTGGTGGGGAAGACAATATCAATGCAAGGAAATTGAATGTTTTCAGGGTGACCTCCGAGTATATAGTTCCTTGAACAAGTGCAAGAGCTCTCCAGACATTATCTCACCCTTACAATTAATGTTATGATTATCAGTTATTATATTTTGCAACCGCATCCAAATTTACCCATGTGTACAAATATATATGTCTTTGAACTATGTCCAGCCATAGGTAATCAATTTCAATTCGCTAAGGGAATATACAGTTTAAATACTTTTCAAACATGTTACTTCTTGCTACCTATACCGAATTCCATCAAAAGATTGATGAATCACAATTTTGATTCTATCCATTGGATTTGTGTGATTGTTTCTGATACTATTCAGGGATAATTGGGAGGTCAATAGAGTTTCATGTGGCGAAATACTTACACATATTGTTACTCTTGAGCAGACTATGAAACAGGTTGAATGAGATTAAATTTTGATGAACAATTTATATAAACCTGTTGCCTATCTCCAACTGCTATTGATATATTCATGGACATACAATATATACATCAATTTATGCGTTTAATGATACTTGGCGCAGCATGTGTCAGTTGATTAACAATCTAGTCTGGCAAAAAGTAACCTACACTAAATTAATGCGATTAACCACACCTGATGATTTCTTTCTTCTCAACTGAACAAGTCCCTTAAAGTGAACATTCAATTCGTTAGCATCTAGAAAATATGTTTCAGGAACAGTTATGAAATTTGAATCCTTAATGGAAGTGAATCTATCAATAAGAAGTATATGTGCACAGAACTGCACTTATAGTAAATAGGTATTCTAGACATCATGGTGAGTGGATATCGTTATTAATATACAATTAGATGATCCAGTGTGTTTCTGACATCATCGACAAATCACATCTGAACAACAAGAATCAACAAACACAAGAAGACCGAAAGACAAAGTAAGAGAGTAAAACCAAATATGACTACACAACAAAGTGAGTCCGCAAGACAAGATAAGGATATAGGACTGATGGAAGCCAGGAAACAGGATGAACATCATCGAAGGCAAAGGATGGTCAGATTATAATAGCACATCAAGACCCAATCCTAGAATAATCTACAGTGGAAGAAAAACCAAATGTCAAAAGACAAGGATCAAGCACAGGTTGGACGTACACAGTGAAATGGAATGTTCGAAGGGCAACTGAAAGTTAACACAGCGTACTCAGATTTTTGAGCTGCATGGAGGGGGCACTGCGAGGAATAAGTTCTTGCATGCAGACAAAATAAGAGTCAATGGGATGTTTCATGTTGTTTTTGCATTGAATTGCTGTCTTGCACAAATGACACAGCACAGGTTCTACCTGATACAACTGGCATTGGGTAAGAAATTTTAAAGTACGCTGGATAAACCAAATGGTCACTCTCACATGGTCATGAGTCCATGTGCAATTCTTGACAGTGGTTGAAAGTATACCAGCCAGAATGGACAGTTTGGCCTGTTATACTGTACTGGTATACAACCAGGTTGGATAAAACAAAAACAGGGGCATGATATGATGGTGGCCAGATAACTGCCCAGTATATATTCCTTTCAAGCCAGTCCAGTTGTACTCCAGTGATCATATTTCCTTACATTTGATCTCGTCCCTATCACTTTTGCATGTGGGTAAATATTGTTAACTATAACCATCTATACAACGATATATTTGAATACAGCATATCAAGTTTGTAATTGGCAAATGGTAGTATCATAAAAGGAAGATATAATTTTGAAGAACCAAATGTGATGTGAAGTCGACCTAATCTCTAGCTCTATCATATATATCAGACACAGTATGATTATGCAAGACCATCCACCAAGTTATGCTAATTTATAAGTTTGTATATTGAAATTTAATTTATAGGCATGGTCAGTGTGATTATTTAAGTGTCACGATTATATACATAGTATCAGTCATCAAAGTAGTGTCTGAGACATCAGGGGAATAACAATTTCGTCACAGTAGTGTCAGACTGTCCAAGTTAATTTCAAAGTTATTCTGGCAACTTGCTTGATTGCCCAAGGCGCATAGCACAGCATCTGTGTATATGGGCATCACCAATTATGATCTGCCAAGACCAATTAGGGCCAAAATAATAGTATGTCTCTTAATCCAAAATTATAGACTAGTGGTAGCGGACTTGTGAACACGTATATCGTCGTAAGTAAAGGTATTAGGGTACAAACAGCTGCGCATGTGGATTCGAGAATAACATAGTTAAGTTCCTTAGGTTAGGTTATCGATGGCGTGCAAGAGCACTTGCACTAACTGACTATATACTGTGCATATGGGCGGTTACACTGCCATAGGCTGGCCGCCATTACATCATCCCCCTCTTTATCTGCAGACCTCCAAGGCTGCATACCCATACATGAAAAGCAGAAGAAACATTCTAAGCTCGTATGCCATCGTACGTCCTCATAAATCCCGCTACCGATCGGTACTGCTTAATGGTGACCTTTCGGTGAATCTGGTGCACGGGCAATGTCCACCTCCAGTGGTAGGTGATATAACCAGTGCCGATGCCATATGTACCGGGCCGAGATCCAATAAGAAAAGAGAAGAGAAGGAAACGTCAAATTGACCCCTATAACCTTCAGATCTCCATATCTCGAAACCCATGACTTTCATAGCTTGGCAGCAACAAGCACCATGCGCCGTAGCTTCTGTAGTCCAGGCTTGGTGGTGCTCGTATAGGTAAGCGTCATTAGCACGTGTGAATGATCGGAGGCGTGTCAGCATCGCAGAGGAAGTCATTGCCCGATTTGCAGCTCTTGTCACGTATCAATCTTATGTGATTCGTCAATTACCTAACTCATGACCATGCAACAGAGGATCAAACTTAGAATATCAATCATGTTTGCTTTGCTGTCGCAATGCTTGTGCCCTTGGATGCCCACTTCGTGGTGTCTTCGTACTTGCACTTCCGTGAAATACTGAGGCTCCTCAAGTCAGATTGCAGCTTCGTTTGTGGATGCTAACACGTCGTAGGCGAGCTTCGGACATTCTGGCCAGTTCGTATGAAGGCAATCGTCAAGTGCGTTTCAGAGCTTACAATCAGATAGTATGAAGGTGATCGTCAAGTGTGTTTGAGAGCTTCCCCTAACATCATAGGAAGGTAATCATCAATTACGCTTCAGAGCATCCGCTCTGATCTTAGGAAGATAATCATCAAGTGTGCTTCGTATTCTGATTCTGGTGTACTTCTGGGCAATCGATAAGGTACACATCCGTGCAATTAATGATTGTAATCCTGTCCGCTTGAAATCGGGATTGTATATATGCTCATTACACGAAGTGTCGTTGACAACTCTTCGCATCGGACTTCGACTGACGGTAGCCCTCTGACTTTTGCACTTGGACCTGGCCCTTCGACCTTCGACTCTCTTTCGCAGACATCACAACCTGTCCTTCAGGGCCCGGTTTGATATGAATGCCGGTTCGAGTGGTAGCGGTATCCCCTGTCACCTGAGCAGCCTCAGAACATTAAAGATGCTCAAGACTCTAAACCGAGATGCTTGTCATTCAACTTCTTTCAATCTTTCGGGCTTACTTCGTCTTTGGGTCTTATTTCGTCTTCAATTTCCTTCCATCCTGCAACTTCCTATATTGCTTATGTGTACTGATTCGTCAAGAAAAAGGGGCAATGAGACCCGAAGGATATCTGGGGCTCATTTCTTGTTGATTGGTAGATTTTCTCAAGGCCAGATCATATATATTCGTGTGATTTCTCGAGGTAATCTCCTGTATTTGTATGACATCTTGATGATAGGTAGCGAGTAGGAACACGTTGAAAATGGGTAATTCACCAAATCCCATGAGCGAAACATATCCAATTACCAAAGACCAATAACAGTGTAATAGCATACATCCTCATACAGATAGATATGAATCTAGATATCGTTGCATTTGTGGATTTGAGAACAAGATAGGTGGGTTCAATAGGTAAGACTATCGATAGCGTACGAGAGCACTCTTACGAGCTGACTATATACTGGGAGTCTGGGTGTTTGGGTGGTTACCCTGCCATGGGCTGGCCGCCATTACAGGATTTCACTACTTGTAATCACAACACGTTGTTATAGCTCACCACTATTCATAGCTTCATAATGATCTTCCCCTGACCAATATTTGTATCCATACAGGAGGCATGGACTGAACTTTCAAATTGTTTTTATCGCGGCTTCCTGTATTGGAACCATTCGTTTTTTGCTAATTCAATTTACTTGCTGTTGTAAAAACGAAAGGATGGATTTTGATTTTGAGCTTACCATATTATTAGTTTGAGGAGGTGAACCTCACCACCAACCATTGGTGGTGCATGTTGATTTTTCTGACTCTGCATTTCCACGCATCCATAATGTATATCTTTTCTTCCATTGCAAATGTCTAGTGGCAGTTGTACCAGTCTCTGATCCAACGTATAGACATGGTGCCAATCTATTGCCATCATGTTCAGCATCTTTTGACAGTCAATATTGTCATATTGTCGATAGCAAAAGGACGTCCTCGCTGGTGCCCCAATAATCATCTATTTGTTTATCCAGTTACATGTAGCTTTATTTATATGAAATACAAATAACTACAACCACTTGCTGGGTTTAAAGCTGCATTGTGCTTGTTAGTTGTAAAAAGGTTCAGTTTTCCATTGTAATGCCTAATAGGTTAAATAACGTTTTTATATTTCATTGTTGATAATCTCTCTTGATCATTATATTATTCAATCTGTAGATATTTCTTGCCACATTCTATGTTGAAAGTTCATAATCAGGGCTGCAATGGCTCTTACAATTGAATTCTGATATTGCAATTGCGGTTCTTACACAGATAGTCTGACTTTGGTTTTGAAGCGTCTCTGACAGTAAGATTATGTAATCAGTATGGCAGCAGGTTTATCAGAAACTGATTTTGATATTGATGCTACAGCAATCCTGACAGAGACTCTGATATTGATACTGCAGTCTCTGGGATAGGGGGAATGTAAAACACCAGTGGAAGCAGATCTGACAAGACCATATGTCCATCCACTGGTACCAAATAGTGGGGTGATAATAATCATCATTTCAAGAATCTTTTACATTCTTTATGGTGGCATCAATCTGTTATTGATTGAATAGGTTTGTTGTACAAATTGGGTAACTCATTTTGACACATTCAGTCTATTATTTTGAGGGTGCAGTGTTATGTCAAACAAAAGGAAGTAATTTGCGCCACTTGATTAGTAGAGCAATAAGGGGGGGCACTGAATACACGTTGGATCCTTATGTGATCTGATACAGATAGGGCTGGAAAAATTGATACATAAAGATTTCCAGAACATATGCTCGAATCTGACACAATAGGCAGAGGTGAACAATTCTTCATAGGGAGAATTAATGGTTGTTGTTCAGGCTTAAATGTTGTTGGAAAGGGCGATATAGATCATAAGGGCGATATGAATGTGAAGGGATATCTGGAGTTCAATGGTATCCCTTGAATGGTAGAGGTTTGTATTGAATAGAACACTCCTACACAGTAAGTTGAATGTCCCGATGCTGCTTATTCTGCAGGTAGCATTGTGCCAAAACTGTCAGGTGCACTGCAACGCACTTGGACTTTGATGGTCAACCTTACTGGTGTACATAAGCCTCACTTCAGCAATCACTTTGGGAGTAGTCCTGGTTTTGGCAGTGCCTTTGGCTCTGGTGATGGGATTGATATTCATGGCATAGGCTATACGAGGTTAATGAATAATTGGTTAGCATGTTGATTGAATTTAGTTCAAATGTCACAAGTCGTTGCACCTTTCCGAATCTATTGCCATAACAGCCATGATACAATATGACCTATTGCTCCAAGGTTGTCATCAATGAGCACAGCCTGCAGTGTGACTGCCAGTGATCTAACTCTTCCTCAATAAGTACAATCAAAATATCAACAAACTCTTGATATCACAGTCTGAGTCCAGGTCAGCATATAATGATCAGTATGAAATATTGACCATTTAACCAACATTCACTAACAAAGTGATATTTTTCTACTTCTCCTTGAAGATAAGCTAGATAATATTGTACCACGCTCTGAATAGCAATAACTGTGGGCATTTTCAAAATCTTCAACTATTTAAATTCCATCATGTATCCCTTGAATGAAATACAAGACAACAAATCATCACTATTGTGTGTTATCTTGTTGAACAATCCAACAGTAGTCTGTTTGATCCAAATAGCAGTTGATGACTATTTTTCAGAACACTGCAGTGGGACAATTGTGAAGTTTAGAATTAGACACCAGGGAGATTTGTTGAAATTCAATTTAAAGGAGATAAGAGGATGAGAATACTGGAAAATGGAGTTAGTGATATACTGTACTTTAAGAGGAGGTTTGGATATACATATCTTTGGATCAGATTCGAGGTGGATGTTGAACTACAGAAGCAATACTAATGTGCCCGAAACATGCTGAACTGAGTAGGAGACCCTGATGGTAACTGTCATTTTTGTGAAGTCATATATGAAGAAATTTTCAAATATTGTGTGGCTAAAGAAGCAAGGGATTGATTTGAATATTTTGCTGAGACAGATGTGCAGGTGCAATGGTGCATTACGCACCAACATGATATTTGCTCCCACTTTAGGATCAGGTAGTACACTGATATTTACAACCTTCTTACCAACAAAGTTCTCATATGTTCTTCTTCATTTGAAACTTTTGCAAGAACCTGTTTGTCTGAATTCATGGTCTTACAAATCATGGTCTTGTATCAAATAGTCAGCAGAAAATCTCACATGACCCTGGGTAGTCTGCTGGTGAGTTCAAGTCAGCAAGTGCAAAACACAATATAGGTGCAGCTACAGATGGTATTTTCGGAATTTGACCACAACAGACATTGCCTAGAGGTGTTGTGCATTATGGGAGGTCCTGTCAAGGTAATGGCCGCATCAAAACATTTCAAATAGATAGTGGTCAGCCCCTTGCACAATATATGATACTCAAACCATGGCAGCTTTGTGTTTCAATTGTGGACTCCAACTACATCATAATGCAACTCAATGGTATCATTTAATCATGGTCAATCGTTCCAACAAACAGATGCCGATCATACAGAACTAATATATTACCTCATGTGACATGTGAAAAACATATGGATTGGATTTGATGTTGTTTAGAAAATAGTTCAGTCAATGTTGAAGGAACAGTTATTGGAATCTGACACATGAATCGTATTATGGCAGTGCAATATATTCTTCTTCACTGTCCATTGAAGGTCTATTTTCATAATACTCAAGGGTAAACATTACATGCAAGTTGCAAATGTATATATTCCAATATGCAGAATGCTGAGCAGTAGTGTGTAACACTTGCAAATCATGTTCAATTAGAATATTCATTTCAATCATTTTGTCAAATTGTATTATACGATCAGAGTGTTGTTCTCTGTCAAAGATTACAGGTGACACAGCCCGATTATCTGAAGATTACTATATGAAAGTGAGTGGTGAGAGTTTGGCAGTTTCGGATATCACAGAGTGATAGGGTTTCATCTCAGAGTTTCAGAGTCAACGTGGTGCTTTATTTGATTTTAATTGTGTTTGAGTGGTATATTGCAGTATCGTGGTGACTGAGTTTGTAACACAGTGGCATGGTGTCATACTATGATTTCAGTGGGTATTGTTGTTGCAGAAGAATTCTGTGATCGTGTCACAGTATTAGAGACAGGTTGAAGAATCTCAAGGTGTGTGAGAATGGCTGACACATTTCAGAAAGTGTACCTGATAGATTCGCAGCAGCCACATTCATACTGTACAGTGAAGAATTCTTACTTGAGAAATTTTGAATGGTGACATGTCACGGTGGCATGTTTATTCTTGTATCACCAAAATTTCTAAAGGTAAATTAAAATTCTTTAAGTTCAACAAATCAATCCTGATTGAAATGTTGGAACAAATGATGACTAAACAAACACGGATACTGTTAAGATTCTATATTCAGAATCTATTGGCTCAATGCCTTGTCCTGTAGAGCAACAAGCCAAAATGAAACTGGAGTATTTGGATTGAAACATTCACACTAATAATACACTTCCAACATTGAAATATTTCTTTCAAAATACTCAGACCAAGGTGATAACAATGGAATCCAGAATCGGTAGTATCCGGGTTGGGTGAAATCTTAATGACATCTTTGGATTCCACAGCAAGACATAACAATGTTATCTCTAATGATGTGAAGATCTGTCTGTAGTTACTGAAAACAATGTAGTATTGTAGCATGTTCAAGATTGCCCAAATTGTACCAATACTGGGGCCTGTTCCAATCTATGTGAAAACCATAAACATTGATCATCTGTAACTGCTCTTCCAAGACATGGTTCAACATGACACATGGGAAAGGACTGTTGATTTTCTAAAACAAATATTCTGCAGAAAAGGCCTTGGAGCTGATATATCAACTATGTTTTGCACTTTTTAATTTCTACAATATCTATCAATTTGGCTACAATTTGACTTGAGTCTAACAATAGACTGACCCTAAAGACAAAGATTTCTTCAAGGTTAGACTGACAGAACAAACCGGTGATTTCAAAGAATTTTGGAGTCATGTAAAATTGCTCACATCTGCCCCTGACATTATATTGATTTGTATGTACCACTCTTATATTGCAACAACACACCGATATGGTTTGAACACATTTCATTCCATTTCCAGAAACATAAGGTTTTCATGATGATACTTTCACAACCAGTTGATATCAATAATCTTGAATATGTTTTTACCGTTTCACATCATGGAATATATCAAGGAAATCAATTCCACAGATCATTTTTACAATTTCAAAAATGATGATGCCTACAATAACCTTAGCTCTAATCGTTATAGAACATTGAAGATTATTAACTATATTGAACAGCTGATACATTGGGGAAAAAAACAGGTTTATATTAAGTGCTATGTCTGCCTGCTGCCATGTATAAATGAGGTTCCCCCAATATCCGCCATAGTGAATATATACAAATGATCACTTCTGGAAGACTCATATTTGTTTGACAAACTATTCCAACTTATAACCTTTATATCAATAGTGTCATCAGAAAAGTTAACCCAATTTAATATTTTGGATTTCAAAATGAGATCAGTATGTCATATTTCATTCAATCATGGACATTGTATATTGTGGCGTGCAAAAGTGATACATATAGCAGAACAGATTTGCAACCCTGTATGTTTGGAGAATGATAGATTTATCCCCATAATGGTTACACATCATATCATGTCACAGGTTCTCTTCAGAACCACAACAATCCTCATTCATTTTGTTCAAAAAAAAACAATATGTATAGACTTATGTGTTGGACAGGATCAGAAATTGAACCATATCATGATATAACAGCAATAACCACCAGTGAATAACTGTACTATTTAGCAATAATGTTATCATCCGTGCAAGCTATAGAATGATTTGATTTCAGTCATTTGATTAACACCAATAAATTGAACAAAAATATTGCTCAGGTATGACACTGTGGACATTACGAACATCTATTGGTTGAAGAAATTGAATGTCTGTTATCTCGAATGATAAATATTATTTATGAAATGATAATGTGTCATGATGTACTTCACAAATTCAACAGATGATAGATGTTGCATCAGTTGTCATTCCCATACATCCTGTTTCAAGTATTGTTGGCAATAATGAATGTTACAATCATTTGTTAATATATCTGAAGACATTCAACAGCATATACTTGATGCCATCCACCCACCACACCAGGTTGTCAGAGTATGAATTGTTTTCAGAATTTCATTCAGAGTTGTTCTCATAGTTATTGTCAGAGTTGTTGTCGGTGTTGTAGTAAGAGTTCTTGTCTCAGTTGTGGCCGAGATTTGCATACTACTCTCAGAGTAGCTACTGAATGTGCCAGTGAAACAGTATCACAGTCACCACCTACCACACCACCATAGCAGAGTCAGCGAAGATCAGAGTTGTCAATGCTACCAGGACTTTGAAAAATACCATTTAACATATATTTTCAATCTGGCCGAGTCTGAATGGTGACTAAGGACCATAGGAGAATGTTGTTTCATTCGCCCTTGTTTCAATATATCTCACTATTTGAATTAGATTATTTAAGAAATGATTTTAAGATTTGTTGTATTCAAGAGCTATATGTATTTAGAAAGAAGTTGATTTTGTAACGACATGAAAATATCCTACTGAATAAATGTTGAATTTCGTCAGGGTAATATACATATACATGATGTAGAGGTGTATTCAATTCTTACAGTGACATATCATAGTCAGATATTTCAATTTTATGTTGCCAATATCAATATATATACAATAGTATGCTAATACCCTAAAAGCTCATAGTCAGTTCGCAGTGGTACCAACAAAACATGAATGATATAGTTGTACAATTGATATCAAATCTGCATAACAGTAGCACAGATACCTTTTAACAAATATGATATTTTATATTTGTAGCACAACTTCTATCCAGGGGAACTGTTATAAGCATGTTGGACATCTCTCTGCAGCCTATAGTAATATATTTAGTAGGTCTGGTGTCTTATTTTGTTTTAGAATATAGTTGTTGTGTATTCTTGTGTAAAGGTACTTTGCATGTCAAAAGAGACTTATGTTTTCAGGATTTAGATACCATATGGAACAGCAATCGCACTCTACTGTGGAAACAATCGATTGTAGTATCTTTTAAGCAAATACAGGGGTGTAAGATAAAGTACGTCGATGTATAGATCCATATGTACAGATTTTACAATCGAGAACATTTGTTCAAAAGAAGATCATGATTAGCAGTTGGTGTAAATATGAAAGAATAATAATCAGTTCTGTGAAACAGCACAGGCCGAGGTAACCATATAATGGGCAGTTACCAGATCCCATCTATGACGTGGAGATATGTGCCATATGGACCTGCGAGGCAAGTGTGCCTGTACGTCAGGTGGCTACAAGGTGTTTAATTTACTTACAAGTCAAGGGAATCTCGTACAGCAATGATATTGTTAGTGTGGTTCATTAGAACAAATTAATCCTATAACTTTGTTGTGTATCCTATGTAACCATTACAGTTTAAGGACTTCATAAACCTGATGCAGATTATCAGTAATGGCAGAAAACACAGTTTGATGTATATTTTTAAAACAATCTAAACCAATAAACAACACCGTTTTTAACTGCACCTCCATAAGACATGATCTCAATCCTTATCCAGATTCTGTACTATGATTTCCACCAATGCAGATTTGTTAGATGTAGATGGAATTGAGACGGTACTCAATGAAGATTCAATCCAAGGATTGCCGAAATGTCAAACCTTGACTTCAACCTGAAATCAAATTTCAGGAACTGTGAACACAATATGTACCCCAGAACTTGGCGTCTACACATGATCATTCATTCATATTGTAATGCATGATATCGGATATATGATAAACAAAGTATGGAGACGCTAAGACAGGAACTCATTCAGGTATTTAGTTTTCAAGTTCTGGAACTAAGTTTTAAAGTTGGGTGGGTATGGTATTTTCAAGCATTCGTCTTATCTGAACCGAACTAGTTTATGAATAGATAGAACCCCCAGATGTTCATTGCCAATACTAGCCCCTAGTATTAGGCCCATAGAGAAAAGTCCCAAGATAACAGAAATTTCTCAATTTGCAATATGTATCCCATCTGAGTCAACTTCATACTGTTTTCAATGAACATTGTTAACTGCCACTGTGTTATATGGTCAACCAAATCCTCTGATATGATCTACAAAGAAAAGGTATTTTACTTCTCACTTCGATATAGTATTCTTAGACTGTTTGACTGTGTTCTATTTCAGAGTGAAATTGATAGAATGAGGGCAGAACATCTAGCAATGGTCTACAGTACCCCAGTGTTTTAATTTGTTATTTTTGTCAATGTTCTCTAGTATTGATTTGAGGAATAGCTTCAATGACGTTGTAGTTATCCTGATTGATAGGAGTTGGTTCTTGATTCTGATGTTGGAATTTCTTGATGTCTGAACCAATTTTTAATAAGTTCCTCTTTGTAACAGCGTGAGCGTCACTCCAGGTTTACCAGTACAAGTAGTATCCTTACTGCTTTCAGAACATGCTTGCAATAGAAGTTATGAAGATTCGCTCTGGAAGTGAAAGTCACTACAGAATAATATTCAAGACAAAGATGTTCAGCTTTCCAATGCGTATATTCTTAAGGCTTGTTCTCCTCATCCTGAAGCTTGCGTTTCTACCCTCAGAGATTCTAGAGGTCTTTATACCTCTATCCGCTCACTCTAACAATTACTTCTATCTACGCTTTTCTTATGAGCTCCTCTACCTAACCTTCCTTTTGCACCAATGCCATTTCTGCCTTTCAGCGCTCTTCCGGACCCTCCGCATCTTTCTGCTGAGATCTCTAACTCAGACCAATAGAATCCCTATTGGCACCAATTCATCAGACTTATGTGGTCCGGACCTTCCGTAGCTTTTCTATCTCTTTGCTTCCAGGCGAATGGTATCCTTTCGATCGTGATAGACAATAGAGACTTCGTCAGCTACGCTCCAAATGCAGGTCCTATCACTTCTACAGACTCACAGCTGTCTTCGCATTTATCGATGACATGAGCTTGCAGGGCATCGCCCTAATAACCACCTTGAGTTTCTTATCAGTGGTGTGGTAGACTGCATGACAGCTCATCTGATCAAATTGGGTACAAGTGACAATCTATGTAGTTTCGATGTCGTCCAAAGATGGCGCTTGTACAATCCTGATACAGCTATCTGCGAGTGATCGTATGTGAGCCACACCGACGGCCATTTGGGATGTACAAACTTGTGAGGTGTAGCACTCTTTTATTATCATTATCATGATTGTGCAAATAGTTCTTTCATTTTTGGACAATCATATTATTATTGATGTAAGGCTTTCCTGATGGTGCTTATTGTTATCAGATTATAATTCTTTGTATGTCAGTCTGATCTTCAGGGTATATTTCTGCAATTTGGTATCATAAGATGTTTCTATTGTTATCATAGGCCAATGGTTTTTCATCTTCTTATTCAAGCCGTTTTTAACAACACCTGTCCAGGATATTTCAGAGGGGCAAACAATCAAGTGAAAAAATTCTATCCTCACAAGGTAGCTATTAAGATCATCAGTAGATTTCAGTTGGACCATTGTTACAGATATTATGTTTTCTCTTACTTAACAATATAAGCCCAGCAGGTATGATATCAGATGCAGCCATACTGTTGATCTGGTACAGACGGTTGAATTCTCCACTCTGGATATTATCAAATTTCAAATGTTGCAATTCTATTGTGATTCCATTCTAGATAATAGTACCTTTTCATCGTGGTATTCCAGCTGTTTTCAGAGTATATATTATTATGATAGCTGTATCTATTGCTTGTATCATTGGTTCTGGACTTTTCTGTACATTTTGAAAATCCATAGTATAATCTTTTGAACCACATTTTGCAGTACTTTATCTTGGTACTAGAGGTAATGATTTTTGTACCAGCAACATAATTCTGCAATATGTGTATCTTTACAGTTAGGAAGAGAGATTTCGCTTTTGTGAGGGTATCATTTCTTACATCCTGCAGTATTGTTTGGTATTTTCTCTACAATATTGGCTACGGTAATTACATGACCATCTTGTAATCAATAGAGTAAATGGTTAAATTTGGACATTGAGTGTGATCATAGTCACTGTACTGATGGAAGATTACTCCAATCGATTTCAGGGCAAACAGTAGTATTGGCCATGACGCATATCGATTCATGGCGGATTCAATGAAGCTGAAGTTCATAGCAGGTTAGATCCTAGGTTTGGCCAAATATTCAGATTTAACTCAAATTCCGAACCAAACCCGACAGCTGCGAACCAAAATAAGAAAACGAGGAATTTTCTGCACAGCTTGAATATTTGTTCATTTCATCCCAATCTTCACGCGCTACAAGGTAAACAAATTTGATTAGGCACAAACTTGCTTACTTTTTTGTATTTCCAGTTGTTGACCGAATTAGTAGTGTTTGAGGCGAATATCTTGCCAAGGATCACGTTCGCTTGAACCGAAGCAGTTTATCATTGGAACGAACTTCCCATGGTTTGTTGCCAGCACTAGCCAATAGTTGGGGATTTACTTACCAGAATGTGTTCGTGGTCCCACACTGTATCCTTCAGGTGAAAACCCATATCATCTGGTATGGTGTGTCTCTCTTTGTAGCCTATAAGAGACTTCTGCGAAGATTTTACAATTAGTTTGGTCATTTAGGTTGAGAGCTCGATCTGCATGAAACACCTGAACTGAGTACACTGCTTTTCCTATATTTCTATGTCATGGCCACAGAGGAAGAACCGGTTATAAGTGGTTGTTGGATAATACAAGTGGTGTCATAGTTGCTTTTTGGCCAAGTAGTATAGTATGCCAATATATACTTTATTACACTTTGTCACTTTTTTGTTATACTTGTCACATTTTCCTAGTACTAGATCAGTTCTTCTTCAGAACTCAGATAGTCTCTGTGAATCAATATTTGTTTTACATTTCATGCTTGCGATCGAGATATTGATTAGTATTGGCAATGTAACATGTTGGTTTGTTGCAGATTGAACCGAGGCGAAGTTCAGATCGGGCTCGTTTTGAGGTTCAACTCTGAATACAGGGTTCAACCCGAACCTTGAACCGAATCCCTGAAACTATGCACGAAAATATCTACCTGAGTTCTTGTCCGATCGGCTCAATTTTGGATTCATCTTGTAGCAAATGAAGTTAGCTACAGGATCAAAGATAAATTGAGCTGCACAGCTACGAACCTTCTTCCATATTTTTGTTTCATGTTGAAGTGTAAAATGGTCGGGATTGAGGGTGAAGGTCTTGGCAAGGATCCGCTTCACTAGAACCGAACGGGTTAGTCAATGGTATGAATCCCAATTGGTTCGTTGCCAACACTAATAGTCAAGAAAAATCTCAGGGAGCTAATTGTGACTTAGTTTTCACAAGGTCTTATATCATTGAAAATCACAATGATCAGGCATTTTGGGAACATAGAATTTGTTATTACAAAATTGTATATATCTCTCCTTACACTACAACAATATGTTATAGTACTAATTTCTCATATGTAATCGCCATGACCTCAACTAGGGGAGCTTGAATGACAATATATGGCTGGATTTCAATTTGGGCTCAGTATAATGGATGGATAGCTCAAGGCAGTAATTGGAAATATTCATTGTTGTTGGGTA
Source organism: Wilcoxina mikolae CBS 423.85 (assembly GCA_014904905.1). Taxonomy (NCBI): domain Eukaryota; kingdom Fungi; phylum Ascomycota; class Pezizomycetes; order Pezizales; family Pyronemataceae; genus Wilcoxina; species Wilcoxina mikolae. Next base: position 9,275 of record MU122425.1, on the reverse strand, counting down.
TAAGACTTAACTTATCCTCTACTAACTGTGCCTGAACCATTTCCAACTCATGATTTATCTGAAAACCATTCCCCAATCAGTTCCAAATGTACTTAAAGTATTTGTAAACTTTGTTGGCCAATATCACTACAAATTCTGCTATTGTAGTCTGTTTTATATGTTAGTGTTCCAATGTCTGCAGTTGTTTTTCGGCTGCTTACACTCATGCATGTTCCATCTACGCAACCATTATTTTCTTAAATATACTTGTAAGAAATCCCCCAACATTATACACAGCAGTACTAGGTGTTGAATCACTTTAAGATTTGTTTTTAACTCCAACATCAATCTAGTTCAAACATGACATTTGGGTTAGATAAATACCATACCTTATTCGGGACCTGGATATAACCTGGTAGTTAAAGACTGTAACTGGCCTTAACAAAATAATAAATAATGTGATTTCTACATAACAAATACCCGCATTGGCCTGCCACTGACATATAGTTCCCTCTATACATTTATCAATCAACAGAAATGACAGGACCCACTCCATAGTATTATTATGAACCTATGCTCTGCTTGAAACTCTACGTTCACTAATGGTATTACAACTGGTATTCCGTCCTGCTGTTTGTAGAGAGTCATGTCCAGTTGTCTTCATGTCTGGTATTTGATGAGACATTGGCAACTACTGGTAGTGGTGGGTTCTCAGTATGTGTGGTTGGGGAAGTAATGAAGATTGATCACTATTACTCTATCAAACAATGTATGTCCCATCTAAAAAAACATTCAGATTGATTTGGATTACCTGTTTCTTTTTAGTAGCACTGTGGGTATAGTTTGGGTTTACCTTTAACAAAATTGAGTATTTTGAACTTTGGGTGGGCTAACTATACTATTTTTTGTTTTTTTCATATTTCAAATAATGAGTAAATACTAGATAAGAATGAAATGAATATTCAACCAAATTGATTTGCTATGCAAAGTGGTGTAAATAAGATACTGAGCACTGGAATACCTTAATAAAAGATGTGTTTGATAATTCTGGCCCTGGTTTTACATATCTAGTGATTGTTGCCATACCATGTTCATTCTATAACATCTTCCAAGAAGTCACTTCTGTGCCCAAATTTCTTTAATATACAATCAATCTGTCCCTACTGGATTGTTTGTTGATTGACTTTGGGTATCATAGGAGCCAGTGTATTGTAGGGGTTGAGTTGATATCAAAGCTTTAATCTGTGAACAGGGGAGAAAGATAGTTGTGTTAGTGTTTGAAGGTATGTGACGACCGTGCAATATCTGATTTCTGTACAACCTATATCGCATTAGTATCATTAATTTGCTACTGATTTCTTCCTGTACACTATGGAGGCAACACAATGCTTTGTGACTAGGTTATAACAGGTGATCATGATGATTTCCTCAAATGTGTTTTAGTTCATTGATAATCAAACAATTATAAGCAAACTTGATTCTTGGCAAATTTCAAACACAGTGCACAAGGATCCATGAATTCTGAAATCCCAACCATCATAATTTGAATTCAAAAGTGAGTTATTCCCTCAGGAACCTTGAAGCACATCATGGTACTTGATTTTCACAACACATGGGAAACAAATAAAATTAGTACCTGCAGCATACATAGGGCGTAATTGAGACACATTAGTTATTTCAGATGTAATCCCATGTGTCATTTCATCACTTGAAACTGTGCCCATTCCTATGGATGTACTATTTCTGTACATAAAAGTTTGATTTGGGTCACAGTTTTGATATTGGTAAGTAATTGTGCAGTAGCCATGATTCATAGTTGCAGTTTTTATTCACGACCACATTCTAGATTCTGAAATTGATCTCTTCCAGTAAATCACATGATACGATTGGACTTGGGTGCCCATGCAGCTAGCACTCAGTTGCCAATGCAGCCAAGCTGAAAGAAGTTACTTCTGACACTCCGAGTGGATGCTAATGCAAGGTAATCCAACCCGGTAAATAGAGCTAATCAAGTCATGTTCCGTGATACCATCTGGGGACTCACTGGATGCTGATACAAAATAAGTGAACATGGCTGAATGGCAGAAGGTGTTTGAGGGTCGTTCTGACGATGCAGATACATTTCTTGCAATGGTAAGTATATATGTTATAATAGTAGAGAGTTTGACTGAGAGATGTACTTGAAGCTAGTGATCATGGCCACATGAAGCGAGCAGTCAGGATCCAATTAATCACGTGATCTGGTACACTTGAAACATCACCTCACCTGATGTTTGGGCTGCTGGTCAGAGGCACTTGCGGCTGACATCGTATGCAGTTGGAAGTATACTTGGAGATGATGTTCGGGTCCTCTGACAGTCAACCATGGTGTTGAGCATGGTGGAATCAATCAACCCTGGATGACGGTTGAAGATCACGTCCAGCTGAGTGGCAGCATATCTGAGAGGAACATTCTAATTATGCACTAACTTACCAGTGATAGTTTGCACATCTGGTTGAATTGACAATTGTACAGGATCATCACACACGATCATAGTGAGTGCGTGAAATGACAAGTGAGAAACATTACGTGTTATGATCTTGTTTAAAGACTTATACAGTGCAAAACAAGGAGTAAATATGCAGTCAAATCAAAACAGGGGGAGAAAAATATATGAAGTTATACTTATTTTATATTGTATGCTAAACTATCCTGGAATTGTGCCTAACAGATTTTAAACCATATAATATATTAACGATGCAATAGACATTGCAACATGCTATGTATGTACACCCTATATCTGAACAAATAAATTCTTACTACATTCAGTGCTTTGGGTATGGATGTTTAAAGAACTCAATATTGTGGATACATTCTCATGGAAAGAATTCAGTACCAACTACCCAATGGTTGGCAGTGGACTGCTGAAATTGACTCTCTAAGATATTACGAGGTTCAATGGTGAAGCGAAGAAACACAATCAAGGATCGTTCAGATACATTAAACAATACATCATGTTCTTCTATTCCTCCACATATGATCAGGGAATAAAAATAAAAAATATTGAATAATTCGATTTTGAAAACCTAGGACACCATCCATACAACTGTTGGTAATTGAGAGGTTAATTTCCATTCGAACTGTATTAAGCAGGGGTTCGACATGGATTCAATCTGATGTTTTCTAATTATTCCTTGTTATACTTAAACTTTGAAATTAAACCCATACAGTACAAATGACAATACGTGAGTGAGTTCTTGTCTCATCGGTTCAATTTTCTGTTTATCTTGTACCTTGCTTTATGTGCTAGAAAATGAATCTAAAATCAAGCCGATCAGACAAGAATTCACTTACGACTTTATGTTTCCACTTGTTGGGTGAAATGGTAGTATTCAAGGTTGAAAGTCTTTGGATGGACCTGCTTCGCTCAAACTAAACCATTTCTTCAATGGTATGAACTGACGAAAGTTCAGTGCCAATAATAATCCACAAAGTTGGTGAATACTTTGAGAAAAGTGAGTTTTGCTGTGTAGAACGGAGTCTTTGGTATCATTATGCAGTATAAGGAGACACCGTTCATGTAATGGTGGTTTCAGGTACACTTGGCCCTCTGAATGTTCTTGGAACCCAAGTGGACCAGGCACCAAATCCCAGGTAATCGTCTTTAATATATAACCAGCTTGCGAAATGCTTTTGCCTATTAGCAATAATCCTTTATAATATCCTTACCGTACAATTAATATCATCGTTATCACCTATTCATATTTACAACTGTATCTAAATCTATCTATCCCTCCGACAACATGTGCACTTACAGTTGATGTATATCATATACGGTTTGCAAGATATTACCATCAGATCTTCCACACACAGGATATTAAGATATTTAGCCAGAATGTAAACGTTAATTGAATTTTCAGGACAATTACATCACCTTGGCAATTGTATATTGTTGACACTTGTTCTTATCATTGCGAAAATTGAATTTATACCTTCACCATATGTGGCGATTTTTGTTTATCTTTGTTCTGATTTGATTAAATATATTGATTGTTACTTGTATCCTGATGTGAACTGACTGACCACAATTGCATCAATGTCTTTCCCCAGATTCCTTGTTCTCGTTATTCAGGCCAATATAGTTTTCCTGTGGAATAATTGCTCCTCTCATATCAATTGTGTTCTTTCTCGGAACAATACATCTGTCCCATGTCCCATATCCAAACTTTCTCATTTCAATTTGTCGAAATAATAGTACAAAATATTTATTGAATTGTGATGGACATATGTTTACTCAAATCTACAAATAAATATTTTTTTTGCCTTGATAATACAAAAGGATTAGAAAGTGTTATTCTGTCAGTATTGTTTAAGCTATGCTTTAACAATTAGTAATCAGAGCTTGTGAGAACTGATACCAATAAGTGTGCATCAGTAGATAGTATCGTTATCGATCATGGGAGAAATATCCAATCATGTTTCGTTTATGATTGTGACTGAACAGGTCGTACTGGATCCAACTCTCTCAAATGGATTATACACCAATTATATCAAATCTTATATAGACAAATAGGAGAATTATTCAATCCACTCGTTAACGATACTATTTGTCCAACTGTTTACTATCTAAGAACTGATCATCTTCTTCCACACAGTTGTTAGTGGTTATTTCTATAGCGTCCATTTGGATGGAACAGATGTATGAATAATACACGATGAAATTGAATATTAAGATTGTGTTTGAAGAGATGTCAAAAGTACAATATGTATATTATGGAGTAGTATAAAGAAAAGTGTAGATGAACGACTTCAGGCAGAAAGGGTACATTGGAATAGTGTACATCATATGTACAATGGACTGTATTTAACAGGTATTATACAGATTAATCCAAATGGATTCCAAAAAGTCTGAACTGAGATATATAGCCAAATTTGTTCAACAGTTAGATTTGAACAGCCGGATATGAAGAATATTTTGAAAACATGATTTGCAAAGTAGTGGGAATTTATGAATCGGAAATGAACAGGTAAGTAAAGATTGTCATTTGGCTGCAGAAAGACATTCTATGCCAAGACCTCATTGGTTTCATTTTTGGAGTTAAGGTACAATCCAAGAGTACTCCTGTTTTAAGATCATACTTCATTCATAAATTGTCGTCTTTGAAATTTTGAAAGAATCAAATAATTCTTTACCTTGTGATCCTAAAGTTGGATATGATACCACATTGAATCATTTTGGAAATCAATCTGTATTAACTGAGCCTATTGGTTTGTTCATATAAACAAACCAAGCTAGGCCTAACAATATCAATATAGCTGTTGGACATTGTATCCGTAATGAATTTTATGAAATGTTATTTTATTACTCCGGAATCGTGGCTCAACATACATTGCTTCTACCTGTTATCCTTCTGCTGGAAAATAATTAGGAATAATATTAAATCATCTGACATAAAAGAAAAGCCTACAGAAAACCAAATCATAGTACAAAAGGAAATTGAAGGATTTCATTATATCATTTCTGGTGACATTGTCATCTTCATCTGTAACACCACAATTGTTACTCCAGGATAACCAGTACAACATTTATCTGTCCTCCTGTGTAATGGCGGTACCAGGTGCGCTTGGCCTCGTATGAGAACTTGGCTTTCGTAAGTGCACTTGGCAATCCTAAGTGCACTTGGCCCTGGTAAGTGCACTTGGCTACTGAGGTGTACTTTGCTACCGGGGTTCACTTGGTTACCTTGGTGCACTTGGCTACCGAGGTGCACTACATATATAATTATCTAGCAAATTGTGTTTGTATACCAGCTATTATCTTACTTGTATATTGCACAATTGGTATCATTCTCTTCATCAATATTCCGCTTGCAACCGTATCTAAACTTAACCATTTTTCCGTCCAGACACTATAAGCGCTTTTCAAAACCGAGATATTTTTCGTTCACAGGGTTTCGTGTTTCTTTACTTTTTTAACACGTTGTGACACCTACACTAAAACCGACGACTAGTCAATTACACCCAATTGCAACTTGATAACTCCTAAGAAGTGCATCAGAGGTCAATTGCGCGCCATTGACAATCGTGACAGCGAGGAAACTCCACAGCCATCTGCGACAAACATCCCACAGGCCCCGGTCGAAGAAAACGCAGCAATCGAAGATAATCTCGATTTCAACCGCATAATTATGAATTGTGACAGTGACATCCGGATTACCGACCGCGACAATCTGAATCGCGATAGTGGAAATCTGAATCCCAACAACGGTGATCTCAATTCTGAGGGGGACAACGACGATGACTTCGAACTCTCATTGATGATCGCCTAAGATGATCAGTTCAAAATCCCCACCCAGAACCTATTGATACTGAAGCTTCATTTCAAACAACAAGCGGAAATTCAAGTCGACCGACTAGTTGAGTGCGATGCGAGAGCAGCCGAACGAGCAGAATGAGCCCGGGAAAGAGAAGCAGCACGGGAATGAGAAGCTGCTAGGAAACGGACCGCAGAGTTAGAAGGAGGAGAATACCAGATATTTAAGATGGTCGACCACGAGCGATTCTGTGGGGGTACCCCCCAATAGAATAACTTCATCAGTATCCTCTGGGGAAACTTCAACTCCCACCAACATCATTTCTCGAACGGCGCACCAGAACAAGTCAGGTACGCCTTAAACCTACTTGGCAGCTGGAGGGGCCATAAGGTTCCTTCGCCAAGAATAATGAAGATGGAGGACCCAGTCTCTTGGGGGCAAAAGCTGCGGAATTTGAATCCCCATGACATAAACAATTTCAACCGCTTCGTTGAACAACTCCAAAAGATATAGGGCGACCCTGACTGCATGTGGAATGCAGACATGTGGCCCTATCGAGATTTCGACCATGGGTTTCATGACAAGGACAAACGAGTGTGGGTATGGGCCAACAGGCTCTGTATGTTGTGGCAAGATGCCGAATGGGACGAATAACAGGACCCTAAGAGGTTATACGAAATGCCCTGGATGGGAATGAAGCCTGCACTATGTGAACGAGTTAAACCCTTAACGGCAAACGCGAAATTCGGAAGCATCGATCAATGTTTCGACTAAGCAGCAGCCGCGGAGTTTCAATCAGGTACAGGAAGGACGAGCGCGAGACAACATCGATCGAAGTAGACTACCGACAGTTCCGGCATCTGGGAATCGTTCCACGACCAGTCCAAACAAACCGACAAGAAATGTAGTTTCAGACGGTGAACATCCAAGCCCGTCGAGTCAACGTCTGGTGGAAAGATCACCATCAGCGGCAGCAAACGTTCCGAATTACCTCAGGAACCAAGGGTCTCGAAGGATGTTCTCGACAACCGGTTTGCCAATAAGAAGTGTATCCGCTGCAATGGCAACACTTGGCACTTGTGTGTCTACAATACAGTTGGGCCAATATTCCGGACAGACTGGACTGTGGAGCAACGAGCATCTTCATGATGCCAAAGCTGTGATGGCGGCTCAGTGTCTGGGAAGAACCATCATTCCTCACAACGTCAAGTCTCAACGGCAGCGACATGATGTTTTCAAGTGACAGTTGAAAGACCACTCTCTCAGTTCAGTATTTTGAAAGCTTGGCACAGGTTGATGAATCGGATGTCTTTATTGTGCGAATGAAAGGATACGACTTGGTTTTGGGATCACCTTGGTTGCAGGTCCGAAACACGGAAACTGACTTGAAGGCCGGTGGACTTGAGTCCTGGTGAACCCCTAGTGGGCCGCATGCCATGAATGAGAATCAGGATGGAACCCAGCACACAGATACCAATGGGACGTCACAGGTGCAGGAGCGCGGTGGTAAGCCCCCGGACATTTGTTTCTTTGGAGCAACCGCATTGAACTTCCTGCTTGGAAGCAACAATGTCCAGGAAGCATTCCCCATACGGTTTTTGGAGTGAACCGGGTCGCTGGGAGCATCATTATGGAGTAGCACCTCAGGTGAGAAACTCTGATGCTGGATGGGGGGGCAGGGAGCAGCGGCGGTAGTTGTGGCAGAAGAGTTACCAACAATCCGGGGCTTGAATGACTGCTACCGGATCCCCGTGTCAAAAAGGGAGTTCACCGTCTACGGTGGCTTTGTTCTATTGTAGACAGCCGATAGACCCGATGCTCCTGATTTCCACGACATTTACCGGATGATATTTGGCATTAATCAAATTGGCTAACAAGAGTGGAGCAAAAATGGCGTTGCACAAGATATACTGGACAATACAGCAGAAATGATGTATGCGCACAGATAGCGCAATCGGATATTAGGAACAACAGATGCACTGATTCTGCCGCGTGAGAAATCACGATTTACACGGATACGATAGATGAAATACCGACACCATGTCGACGGATGACACCAGAAATGCATGATTTCATGTTGAGATGACCGAATGATTGACTTGGTAATTTTGCACTTGGAGGACCTGTTCATTCATTGACTGATTGGGGCGGTTATGGCTGATTCATCAACTTGGAACGATTTCCTTGATTGGAATAATTTTATGTCTGTTGGCACAAATCAATCGTGAATTTGGAGTGATTTCGTGCCCCGGTGACCGGATCAATTAGGTATTTGGACAATCCTTTGGCCTGAATGGGCGAATCTTGGATTTTGATTTTGATATGATACATTTCGGATAGCAGATATGCAATTGCAATAAAGACTCACAATGCGCAGGATGAAGGATTACGATCGTGTAGAACTTGACCATGGATTAACCATTGTGGAGGTCAGTAATGAAAACTCAATAAGACTTTCTGAATCTCAGGAGAACAAACTGAATACGGGTCGAACGAGTGCAAATTGCACCTTCCGAATCAAATGGCAGGAAACATATGGTCCAATTGGAAGACGATTAGTCTACTTGAATAGATGGCAATGCCCAAAGTTGGGTTCGAGGCTATATCCTTTTCTTTACGAAAAAGTTATTTCAAGAGTGTTGCTGCAAGATTCGCAATCAAATGCATATATAGAAGTACGAAGTCCCAATGGCAATTGAAACTCTCTTTTCAATGAGAAACTCAATGGGAAACGATGAGAATCGACCACGCATTCACCGGCCACATTGAGTCGTTGACAGAGCACCCACCTCAAAAGAATGAAATATCCATTGCGGATTCCGAGAAAGCACACCTACGTAGTGTTGGCAACGGACCGCCCGGGGTTCGTACAATTGACGAACCGATTTGGTCCGCGCGAACCGGATTCTTGCCAAGCCTTTCGCCACAAACCCCACCATTTCGGCCTACAACTGCGAACAAAAATAAGTAAGCGAGTTCTTGTCCGATCGGCTCGATTTGTA
>MU122424.1:16718-30479 GCA_014904905.1 Wilcoxina mikolae CBS 423.85 | reverse complement strand
CCGACCTGTACACACAATGGGAAAGCATTCCAGAACTGAATCAGAAGCAGATCCTTCAAATACACATGAAAAGAATTGACAGGGCCAATGGTATTCATCGGAAAGCTCTGTCAGTCACTCGGTGGGACGCGAACACCGTGATTGAGGATGAGGATGTTGATGAGTAGTAGCAGCCGATTTGGTATATTGTCATATTGTAGATTAGATTTGTTGTAATTATAATTTGAAGCTGAAGCAGATTGTAAGAGGTTTCTGAAAGAAATATATTTACATTAGACTCTAACAGGATTACGGTCAAGCTACTGTGAGATTATGGTGATAGCATTCATGGTCTCTGATAAGTGACCGTGAGGTTTGACAGGATTATGGCCACCATACCCGCAGACTCTGACAAGCGACCATACGGTCTGACAATCACACCTGAGAACTCTGACATGCCACCATAAGATTATGGTGATTGCACTCCCGGACTCTGACAAGCGACCGTACGGTCTGACATGATCATGGCCATCATACCCGCGGACTCTGACAAGCAACAGTGAGGTCTGACAGGATCATGGCCACCCACATGAGACCTTTGGTACCTGAGGCATTAACAAAACCACACTCTTTGGATATCGCACCTAGAGATGCATCGTGAATCAGAAATAAGGTTGAAATATTACCCCAAGTTACCATATATTATGGGTGTATTACCGGAGTGTTATCCGAGTTATACATAATGGGCTTGGGCATATTTGCATTTTCAGGCATTATGGCTGTTACCGGAGATTACGGTAAGTCATATGGCATACGGTAAGTTACGGGTAACGAGTTACCAATTTGCAGACAAATCTTCATCTTTTAGTGACTTTCACATCCTGAGAGAATCTTCATAACTACCATTGCAAGCAAGTCCTGAAAGTAGTAGGAATACTACTTGTACTGGTAAACCTGGAGTGATACTCCCGGTGTTACATTATATTGTTAGCAAAGATACACTTCGGTTGAAGCTATCTTTCTACCCTCCAAGCGGTCAAACGTCCTTGACGCTTATGCGCTTATATATTTCAGATATTGGCTACCACATGTCACAGGAAGAGTGCTGGTATCACGAACCAGACTTTGATCTTATTATCAGCTGGGAAAAGACCTCTCTCCCTAAGGGAAGCTATCACTGTGAGCTTGTGCGTGAAGAAGACTACAGACAGTTAGCACTAGCAGTCACCATTCATCGATCGAAATCTGAAGCATTATACCGCACACACCTCCGAAAGTAGCAATCCCTTGCATACCTTAAGATTGTCATCTTGCCAGCTCTGATCAGAACCATTGTCCTCTCAGATCTGTGAATGCCCCATTCACCAGACTAGGAACCTTCTTTACAGTTACAACAGGAAGCTGGTGCTAGGTTCCTTGTTGATAGGGATCTCGATTTAGCTCCCTTCTTCAGAACTTGAAACTTCTATAGCAGGATCTTTCGAGGACAAGTTTGGGTCATACTTTGAAGCAATAACAGATGCTGGGTCTGATATGATGATGGGAGAGGCAGTGACATTGGTACGAAGGGAAAGTGAGTTGGTGATAGCAGGTGATAAGGGAAAAGAAGTAGTCCACTATGAGCCTATTGTGGGGAATGATATTCCTGATTGGGTAGTCTCTTTGATAAACAGCATCGAAGCAGAGTTGAACCGAATAGATGCACTGATTACTCAGACTCAAGGAAGCAATATCAAGATCAGAGAAGTATTGCCTGAGTTGGTCAGAGCATACAAAGCCCTAGTGTTTAGGCAAAACGAGATCTACAATGCTGTGGCCTCAGGAGTTGATAATCTGCAAAGGGTTCAACTGGAACACTACTCAGACATCGTTGTCCAGTCCCAAGTATTCGCAGCCAATGTCAGGGCTGCAATTGCCATTGCAAAGGCACAGTCTTCCGAAGCTTATGAGAAACTACGCCTGGCCCTTGGGAAGCAGATATATGCCTCATCAGTAGCATGGACCTCTATCTCAGGCATACTGGAAAAGAGGGAAAAAGCCCAAGAAAGGCTCACTCTCCAAGTACATACATAGTGAGAAGAACTTACTAGTGTCAAGCGGAAGGCCAACGAAGAGGCCAAGAGAGTCACAGAGCTCAAGAAGAAGGCTGACGCTGAGAAGAAGCAGAGAGAAAGCGATATAAGGAAGACTCGAAAGGACATGGAGAAAAGATTCTGGGAATTCACAAGGACCCTTATGACCAGGCTATTGGACAAAACCACCAAGAAATCTATCAAGTTTCTAGCAAGGTCTGTCCTTGGATATTAAGAAGGAGATATCAAACCAAGTGATGAGGGATTCCACCTTCGTTACTGTATAGGTACCAAAGGAGAAGGATATTGGGTTAAAGAAGCCATTACTCCGGACCCTGAGGGAGCCCCACCACCACAAGGAGGTTCTGATTCAGAATCTGGCCTCTGTGACTCAGAAGATGAAGAAGGAGGTGGAGATGGTGGTGATGATAGTAGTGGTGGAAGCGGAGGAAGTGGTGGAGGTGGAGGAGGAGGTGGAGTGTAATGGCGGTGCCAGGTACACTTGGCCCTCCCAAGTGCACTTGGCTCTCAAGCGCACTTGGCTGCCGAGGCCGGGTAACCGCCCTTCATATATAATCACCTCGCGAAGTGCTTTTGGCACGCTAGCAATTATCTTACCGACATACTGTACAATTGATCTATATTGCTTATTCCCATTTGCAACCGTATCTACACGTATCCATTCATACAAGGCCGCACGAGGACGTACGTCCTTACACTATAATCGCTTTTCAGTCACCAGATACGTTTCGCTCATGGGATTTCGTGATTTCTTTACTTTTTCGACGCGTCAGACCTACTCCGAGAACTAACGTTAGATTGTCGATACAAGATAAGTAATCATCCAATTGAGTTGATTGACTGTAGTAGGAACGATTCCGAGATGATTTAGAAGTCAGTCCCGAGAGACGCATCACCTGCGATGATAGGCACTTCTGAAAACTTAAAAACCCTATTCTCAACCTACAACGAGTATCATCACTAGATTGATGAAATCAGGATATGTATACCCTTCAATCAAGTCAATTGACTGCCACAGAGACGATTCTGAAGTCAATTGGCCCTGAGTGTGGTGTCACCGGCCAAGCAGGCTACTACTTAACATGACGAATTCGAACGCGTCGCAACACCTCACCTTTCGAGATCTACAAGCATCGAAACTTCATAAGTATTCCTATATCGAGTCAATTGACTACTGCAGAGATCATTCAGAGGCGATTCAGAGGTCAATTGGTTCGAAGAGTCACATCACCGACCGCGATCGTTATACGTTCACACCATACTCTCACGACCTATTAGTGTCGAAGCTTGATAAGTGCACCCAAATTAAGTTAATTGACGGTAGCAGAGACGATTCGGAAGTCAATTGACTCCAAAGAAACGCGTCACCGACAATGATGGTCAACGCCGAGGAGATCTTGAAAACACGTTTAACGAGATCTATCGCATACGAACGGAAGTTCGAGACGAATCGAACCTAATCGAGCATCAAGTGTTAGCAAACCTTCATCAACGTCACTCTCACATATCGACTAATTGATAATCATCGCTAGTGTGATGATTCGAGATAAGTATTCCGTCTATTGGAGTTGATTGACGTGATCAGAGTCAATTCCGAGACGATTCGGAGGTCAATCGACCCTGATACACTCTTGACGAGCCTGATGGCCACCACTGAGAAGTCCTTGAAACACGTTTGACGAGATCAATCACATACGTACGAACGATCGATGGCAACCTATCGAGCAGCTCGAAGTGCTAGGGAAGCCTTCATCGTCAATACCCTTATACGTGTCAACTCATCGGTTACCAACGATTACCTTTCTCCGAATTGAGCAGGAGCTCCGAAGTGCACCTACGATACGTTAGCATCCACGAACAAAGCTGCAAGCTCACTTTCGGAGCGTCAGCATTGCACAGACGAAGTGCACTTACAGAGAATGATTACACGAGCACAGAAGTGCACTTACGGATGATCACGTTCCTACGAGACCCGATTGAGTCACCCATCCTACGATGCTACCAAGGCCGATGAAGCCCAATGATATTATACGATTACATACGAATCGAATGAGCCATGAAGGCTTAAGTTCTAAGGCTATGACTCCAAGCCAGTCAACGAGATAGTTGAGCAGAGATCACAGATCGTGCTGCAGTTCCGAATGGGAAGTATACCTATCCCGAATGTTCTAAGGTGTCAAGCAGATCAAGCCGATACCCATTGTGCGATTCTACGAAACTGATGAGCAAGTACGAAACGCGAACAAATTCAGACCACAAGTCATCGTATCCCCTAGCGGGAACGGACGCATCTTCTCCTCCATATCCCTGATCAGGATTGGGCAAATGGTTATCCTTTTGTATATAGGAGAGATAGCCCTTCGGTTGACGAACCGGAGGTGCTGGTCGTGCCTATGGCATACGACCTGCTGAGGTGGACTGGCAAGTCCAGAAGACCTCTAGTCCTGTGGACCCCTAGCGGAGAAAACAGGTTAAAGACCGCAGACTCAAATGAGCCTGTGGGAACGGCGGCCACCCAGGTGACGTCGGAGGGCGGTGTTCCAGACATATATCTGCTTGGAGCCGCCGCATTCGGAAGTCTCATAGATAGCGACGAGATTCTCGAGGCATTCGCCATACGTATTGGCGATTGCACAGGGTTGCTGAGAGCTCCATGGAAGGTACCATACATATGGGAGAAGCCCCTTGAGCTGGACTAGCGAGCAGGAGCAGCGGCGGTAGTTGCGGCAGAAGAGTTACTTTGCTGGTACTTGAATGACTGCTACCGGCTCGCCGAGCCACGAAGGGAGGAGGCGCGCCACAGTCATTTGTTCCATTGTATCTGGGCCGGCTGGTACTGCTACTCCTGGGAATTCCTACCCTCCATCAGACGAAGTTGAAAACACACAGCTAACGAGTATAGATGGAGCTTCGGCGCCTGAAATGGTGCCTACAGATGACGGCAGCCATGCCATATCCCCGCCAAGTATCAAGAATTCGTGAAGGCTTTAGTCAAGGCAGACGCTGCCACCGCACCAGTCAATTGAGCATGCGATCGACCCCGGGCACAAGCTGCCATATGGGCATACCTATTACCTGTCGGAGGTTGAGTCAAGAACTCTAAAGGCCTACATCGAGACAAACCTGGCCAATGGTTTTATCCAGCGGCCATCGGAGCCGATATTTTTGCAACAAGAAGGACGGCGGCTTGCAACTCTAAAGTTGACTACCGAGCTCTCAACGCGAGCACAATCAAGAATCGGTACCCCTTTCCATTGATCTCGGAGATGCTTGACCATGTTAGCAGCGATGAAAAACAGCGCTGGGCAGATGGCACTTATTGAGGCATGGGAGAGCAGTGGAATGCAGAACGCAATCATACTCACCCTTGGGAAGGATAACAATGGTCTTCTCGCCGATATGGCGATACAAGGTTACGTTTTGAGTCTATCCTTTTCAGAAACACTTACTTTATAAGAGATTCTGTGAGACTTGCAATTGAATGCAGATACAGAAGCACGAAAACCCCAGTGGCAATCGAAACCCTCTTATCAATGAGAAAATCGATGGAAATGGATGAGAATCGACACCGCATTTAGTTGTCGACGGAGCACCGACCTCAAAAGAGGGGAATGACCGTTCCGGAATCCGAGAAACCGCTACTACGACGAAAATCCGCACCAAAAGTGCTGGAACGATAATCCATCATCATGCAGACGTCAAGTACACTTGGCCTTGTAAGTGCACTTGGCTCGCAGGTGCACTAGACCTCGCCTACAACTTCACTATCGAGTGCTGGAAGTCAATGAGACCTTGTCGGCGTACGACTTCACTATCGAGCACCTGGAAGGCACAAACAAAACTCCGTCGAGACAGCCCGATTATGAGATCAGCTACGAGAAGCCTGTCGGACAAATCTTGGCGACTCTGACAGTTGAACCCTACGATAACCTCCTTCCTACCGGCGATTAAGAAGGCCCAGGCTACTGACCCATTGGCGGTCGACATCTCGGATGAGTGCCAATCGAGTGTCGTCGCTGGAGCTCTGACCTACGAGAGGAGATATATGTCTCTGCAGACGATGCTCTCCGCAGTAAAGTGATAAGTCTCATTCATGACGACCCTGAGCCGGCCACCTTGGAGCTCTTAAAACTGCGGAGTTAGTCTCTAGGAATTTCTATTGGCCTACAATGGGCGGACTAGTACATAAGGAAGTACATCAGCGGCTGCGAAGTAAGCCATCGAGATCAAGTGCAAGTGCACCAAATGGCTACGCTACTGGTCTTCATCACCGAATCGGAAGCACCACCGAATGCATCGAATGCACAATCAGCTGCAACCGACGATATCAATCGAGACTGCACCCAGTGCTAACGGCCGAGAGCAAGCCAAATCAGCAGTCGAGAGGTCAAGCTGCGCGGAATGCGAACCGACTGCATCCTTGATGGACGTATGAGAAGGCTACCACGTTGGAGCTTCAGAGCCGAGAGCGCGAGCGCACCGAATTACATGGTAACTATAACCTTGTACGGAACGCTTACCAATTAGATATATCAATGAATATACCCTGCAATTGGCCTTAACTGAACGAAGCCGCGACGATAATCGAATGACGTCACCGCCGATAGTGGTGTTTAACCGTATCAGGCTAGATTGTAGGGTGCACGGCCTACAGCTAGGTTCGGAAGGGCATGGCATGTGCAAACCCACTTCTTTCGTGGATTCGGAAGTTGAAGGCATGGGAATCGGAAATGACTGCCCTGATGCATTTGGAGCGGAAGCATACTTGGTTACTGTGTGAGTACGACCTTATGGCACACTTACGAGTTAGATATCGCAACTCGAATGAGCATGATGATACATGTCGATATATGACTGCAATCGAGGGCCGAACGAGACCGATACAAGTCAACCAATCTGAAGCAGAATGACAACGGAAAGCCGAATCCCGATTACCGATATACGAGTCGACTTGGAGCCAGTCGGTGAGACGCATATGATCAATGCCGAGAGCGGGGGCTATCACCGATGAGGTCTGCCGTATGCTTGGATATACGAAAGCACAGAGACATGGAATTAAAGAAATCTGATGTGATACCAGTCGCGATGGCCTTGCCCCTCAGATGACGTTCACGAATGCGTTCAACGAAAGAAATGGTATATACCATCGATCGATTAGTCGGAAGTCGAGTCCGGCATATCACGTGTCAACTACGATATATCGATACCGAATAGCGACCGCAAGTCGGCCAATGGCATTTACCGATTCGAGCACCACCGAGCTAGCACTATGGGGATCAATTGCTTGGATTCCGAGAAAGTAGAAGTCCACTTGGATATTCGGAACCATGGACTTGCAAGCCTGCTGGAGCGGCTTCGATTGGAAGGAGTGGGCTTGGAACGAGGCCTGCTGCTGGAGCAGCTTCGACTCGGAAGTGGACTTGGAGGAATCAGGGTCAATTGGATGTTTCCTTCTCTTCTGTTTCTTCTCTTCATTTCTTATGGATCTCGGCCCGGTATAAATGGTGTCGGCACGGGTTTTACCACCTACTACTGAAGGTGGATTTCCCCGTGCACCGAATCCGCCGTGAGGTTACCGTGATGGCACCAATCGGTCATGGGACTTATGCAGATGTACGAAGGTGTACGCACCTTATCTTGTCTTTCTTCATGTATATATATGTCGCAGCCCAGGAGGTCTGCTGATAAAGAGAGGGATGATGTAATGGCGTTACCAGGTGCACTTGGCCCTCCTAAGTGCACTTGGCTCTCAAGCGCACTTGGCTGCTGAGGCCGGATAACCGCCATTCATATATAATCACCTCGCGAAGTGCTTTTGGCATGCTAGCGATTATCTTACCTACATACTGTACAATTGATCTATATTGCTTATTCCCGTTTGCAACCGTATCTATACGTATCCATTCATACAAGGCCGTACGAGGACGTACGTCCTTACATGGAGGTGGAGGTGGAGGAGGAAGAGGTGGAGGAGGATGTGGGAGCGGAGGAAGTAATGCAGAAAGTGTACACCCAAGTCAAATACCCCTACCTCCTTCTGGCAGTACACACTATAGTACGCCACCTTCCAATCCTCGCCTACCAGCCAGATCCTCCAAGAAAGGCAAGATGAAATTGCCTCCAGTCTTCAATGGGAATAAGAAGGATGCCAAGGAAATCTGTCGAAGGTGGATTCGATCAGTGGAACGTTATCCATAGTAGTTCCGTGATGAATTCCACGATGATATTGACAAGATCATATGGGTTGGAGGCCTATTGGACGACAAGGCTCTAGCCTGGTACGATAAGCGCGAAGAAGACATAAAGAAGTTCTTTCAGGTAGATAACTGGAAGTCTTTCACCAGTACAATGGAAGAGAGATTCGCCGATAAGCAAGAGGAAGAGAAGTCCCTGCGAAAGATGAATGATTTGAAGTATACTGCAGATATTGAGGATTACCTGACGAAGATGGAAACTCTCAACTTTCGAGTATGCCTCAGCGGGACCTCTTATATCCATTCCCTTAAACAAGGAATGAACGAGAAAATTCTGTATCAAATGTCAACTGCAGAACGACCACCCAAAGATGACACAGCCTTCATTGAGTGAATGAGGTGAGTGGGTGTATCATACGGAGATCGGATGGCAGAGAAGAATAGGTCTCATCAAAATTGTGACAACTTCCAAGGCAAGAAGGGAAATAAACGAAAGAGAGATGAGCACCAGGGGCAAGATAAGAACCAAGAAAAGAAGCCAGAAAAGGACAAAGGTTGTGACTCCAAACAATCTCGAACAGAGAAGAAGAGACCGAAACCTATTCACTCTGATAAGACCAAAGCTCTTAAGGGTATTTCTGAAGGTTTTCTAGAAGCAAGAGCCAAATACAACGAATGCAAGTATTGTGGATCCTCTGAGCATGATCGATGGTTATTCTGTATGAAACCCATCAAGGCTTCATCTAGCAAGAAGAACAAGAAATCCAAGGATAAGGAGGAAGCTCTAAAGCAGGAGACTACAGCCACCAGTTCGAAGGTCAGACCAAGGAACTTGGCTGACAGGATCACAGCGTGTGCAACTCATGCACCCTCGAGGAGGTTGTAGGAAGTGGATTTTGATGGTATGGAAATTGACGATTGAGAGACGCTGGGATTCTTATGTCTTTTCTTAGGTTTAGCATTGCGATCTTTCCTTTTGGGTACAGATACCCACAAACTGTTATATCTTGAGTTTAGTTATAATGAGAAACAATTTCTTTCTATATAAAAAGGGTGCCTGAGGATGAGTTTAGTACTTGAAATATGCTGGCCATATAGTACCCAGGTGCAAACATATGACGACCACATTATCAAATCAATAAACATCTCTTCGCAATAACTATCACTAGAACTACAACCCGTTGGGGCTGGAACGATATCGAAAGGCAGTTCATTATGGTTCCTATAGAACAGGACAGAAAGCACAAGGCCTCAGTCAAAGCACTCCAACCTCAACTCAAGAAAGCAAAGCAGTTACCTCCAGAATCCAAGACTGGTTCAAGACCCACAGTATGCATGTTTGCATCATTCAAGGACAAGACGAATATCCTGATTAGGGTCCTTTTGGATACAGGGTGTGATACACCTATGATATCAAAGCAGTGGGCTGAGACTAATGGTGTTCCATTGGTTACTCGAACAGAACCAAAGTCAGTTGAGAACTTCAATGGCGAAATTGTAGAAGGAGCTGGATGGCAGTATACCTTTCCAGTTACTCTTCGGTACAAAAGCTATTATACCAAGGAAACCTTTGAGATCGGACCTATGGAGTCAGCAACTGATATCATGTTACCTTACTGGTGGATCGTCAAGCATGGAGCACTCAGAGGAATCACTGAAGAAGGTGATAAGCTCCAATTCTCATCGAAGCATTGCCATCAGCACTGTACAAAGGCAGCAGTTAGCTCCTTCTCGATTGAATATGACAATAGCATCCTCATGTTTGGTACTGACCCACATTGGATCGGAGTAATTGAGTCTATGCATATCAATGTAGCAGGTGAAATGGAAATCGATTGGGTCAAGTGAATTCCATAGCAGTATCGAGACTTTCAATCAGTTTATAATAGAGAAACTGCCAACACCCTATCACCACACCGATCATTTGACCATGCAATAGACTTAAACGATGGGGAGCAACCTCCATGGGATCCCATCTATGCTCTTTCTAAAAAACAACTTTCAGTCCTTAAGGACCATCTAAAAGAAATGCTCGATTCTGGCAAGAATCGTCCAAGCAAGTTGCAAGCTGAAGCACCAATACTCTTCGTCCCAAAGCCTCATGGAAGGGGTTCAAGGTTGTGTATGAATTACAGAGGACTCAACCTCATCACAATTATGAATCGGTATCCTTTGCCACTTATGAATGAACTTAGGGACAGAGTTACTGGCTCAAAGCTTTTTACAAAGATTGACCTAAAGGCTGCTTACAATCTCATTCGCATAAAGCCTGGTGACCAATAGAAAACAGTATTTTGTACGAGATATGGACACTATGAATATTTGGTTATGCCCTTTGGATTGGCGAATGCGCCAGCCTCATTCCAAGATATGATGAACGAGATCCTGAGAGATCTAATCGATCATGGAGTTGTGGTTTATATAGATGATATTCTCGTCTATACCAAAGATGAAGCAGAGCATGTACGATTGACAAGAGAAGTCCTTCGTAGAGTACAGGAAAACAACTTGGCAATAGCACCAGATAAGTGCGAATGGTACTGGAAACAAGTTGAATTCCTTGATTATGACATATCGGGAGAAGATGTCAGCATGGCAGAGGACAAGGTTGATACTATCCTGAAATGGAAAATGCCAGACTCAGTCAAGGATGTTCAGTTATTCTTAAGATTTGCCAATTTCTACCGACCCTTTATTAAGGACTTTTCGAGAATATGTAGACCATTTATTTATTTATTTATTCATCATACAGCATGCGAATATGTAGACCAGTGACAGACCTAACCAAACAAACTGGTGAAAAGTTCGATTGGAAGACAAACCCACGTTGTCAACAGGCTTTCGATTTGTTAAAGAAGTGTTTCACTGAGGTATCAATCCTTCGCCACTTTGAACCTGAACATTCTGTGGTTATTGTGACTGATGCAAGTGACTTTGCCATCAGTACTGTCCGTTCTCAAGTAATTGATGGACGACTATACCCTGTGGCCTACCACTCTCGCAAGATAGACAAGGCAGAGAATAACTATGGGATCCATGATAAGGAGATGCTAGCAATAGTATCTGCCTTTAAGGAATGGAGATGTTATCTTGATGGTGCAGCCCATCAAATCAGTGTGTTTACCGATTACAAGAATCTTGAGTACTTTACCACTACTAAGATACTGAATCGGAGACAAGCCCAATGAGCACAGGAACTAGCTGGTTATAATTTCAAGATATTCTACTGATCAGGTAGTGCAAATGGGAAACCAGATGTGTTATCTAGGCGTTCGGAGTACCTCCCTAAAAAGGGGGGAGGTAGTATCGAAGAAAACGAAAATCAACCAATTCACCGCGTTTTAACACCTGATCAGTTGGTAACATCGGAAGGGGAAACAGTTCAGGTGACAGCAGCGAAGCTACAAGGTGAACAGATAATGATTTCTTCTGCTAAGCTGAGGTCAATCCCAGTAGTCAAGTTCAATTCTTGGTTATTAGAAACAGTAGTAGGCACTGCAAATAACGACGCTGCATAGTAGGAAGAGTATGTTAGAGCAATGGAAGGATGCCCAAGCCCTGCCATCTGTTTTGAGAATGAAGTCCTTTATTATAAAGGCAGGCTGTGGATTCCACATGATCTACAGTTAAGAAAACAAATACTCAAAGCAGAATATAATTCGAAGGTAGCAGGACATTTGGGACAGGAAAAGATAATTGAGTTGGTTTGAAGGAACTTCTTTGGGCCAGAGATGGAGAAATTCATCGAAGACTATGTCCGCTCATGCCCTCAATACCAGAAGAATAAAGCAGCTCCTCACGCTCGCTATGGACTTCTACAACCTCTCAAATTAACATACCGTCTATGGGATTCAATCTCTATGGATTTCATCATCGATTTACCTGTATCTGATAGTTGTTCATCGGTCTGGATTATCGTTGACAGGTTTACAAATATAGCACACTTTATACCACTGAAGGATAGCGAGAAGTAAGCCACAGACCTGGTCAAGATCTTCCTGAAAGAAGTATGGAGATTCCATGGTCTACCATCAAACATTGTATCAGATAGAGATTCCAGGTTTACATCAGTGTTCTGGTCTTCCTTGGTTGAAGCTCTCGATATTCAGTTGAAGATGTCTTCACCATTTCATCCACAAACTGATGGTCAAACGAAGAGAGTAATCCAGACATTAGAACGCTACTTGAGAAACTACTGCAACTACGAACAGCATAACTGGTCTGAGATGTTGCCAATAGCAGAGTATGCCCAAAACAACTCACTCACCACTGCGATTGGCATGTCACCCTTCTTTGCGAATCATGGGTCCCATCCTCGAAAGAATTGGCCCATTGAAGCAGAGGCAAAGAATCCGGCATCAAGGAACTATGTTCATTGGATGTCAAGTGTGCATGATCTGTGTCGAAAAGGTTTAGAAAAGGTACAAGAGACAATGGAGAGGTACCATGAAAAGCGTGCTAAAGAACCTCCGAAGCATTCGGTTGGTGATTTAGTAATGCTAAACGGAAAGAACATTAAGACCAGACGCCTATCTAGAAAGCTAGATGAGAAGCTACATGGTCCTTTTAAGGTGCTACAAGTACTTTCACCCACCGGATTAAAGCTTGAATTGCCTAAGCGTTGACGAATCCAAAATGCCTTCCATGTCTCCCTCATTGAACCCTATCGAACGGCCACTGTTCCCATCAGGCCTGCACCTGAACTTACCACCAGTGAAGGAAACGAATTGGATTATGATGTATAAGACTACAAATACGAAACAGACTATGAGGTTAAAGTGATCATTGGCAGCCAGTATAGCAAAGAACGAAAGAAGGTGTTATATTTGGTTAAATGTGAAGGGTATCCAGACGAGGCAGACTGGACCGTGAAATCTTATGAGAACTTCGATGACAAAGGGTTATTAAGATATTATCACCTCTCAAAAGAAAAGGAAGCTAAAGCCCATGAAGCACAGTACACAATGTTGAAAAATGATAACCGCAATATTGTTTGTTATACAGATGGATCAATGTTGAAGGAAAACATTGGGGCAGGAACCGTTGTGGAAATGGCAGGAGAAGCAGTCATTGAAGCGACCTACCCAATGGGCCATCAACAGGAAGTTTACAATGCCGAATTACTTGGAATTCTTAAAGCTGCAAAAACATACTTTCAGACATGTCAACATAATAACCTCACCAAAAGACATATATGGATCTTCACAGACAATCAAGCTGCCATACAACGTCTCAATACTTTCAAACCCGGCTCTGGACAGTCCACTTCCCTGGCACTCTCCAATATCTCCAACAACCTCCATGCACTCAAGACTACGATCACAGTACAATGGGTTCCTGGCCATACAGATGTACCTGGAAACGAACTTGCCGACAAGTTGGCAAAAAAGGCCACTCTCAAAAAACCACCTACCTACTATCATACCTCCTTATCCTATCTCAAGAGGGTAACCCGAGCAGCCAAAATGCAGGAATGGGGCAATTGGTGGATGTGA